>MU182554.1:268034-291504 GCA_016904865.1 Pissodes strobi | reverse complement strand
CCTATCTGCTACCTACCTATATGTAAATATGAATAAGAAATCAGTACGAAAACTTCATCCTTTATTACATATTTTTTTTAGGAACTTTTTAACTAATACGTCTTCTATAATCCATTACTTATTAGGTAGAATTTACCCCACGAAAACATAAGATAAATATAAAAAAGTCCTTTAAATTCCGGTGGCATAAATCACAACTGACACAAGTTGACAACTATTACAAATTCATTGATAAATACCAATCGATACGTTATGCTGTTCGTACATACGCCCTTCTGCCTCATTCATCTTTTTCGCCACCTGTTCAGACAGCTAGTAAACACAACCCCGTCATGTTTGCTTTTTCTATGCTAGCGGTTATTTTCGATGTTTATCACGTGACGTCACGATGCGTCGTGACCACCAAATCTACGCACCACGTGACCCAAATTCACGTGATACCTCCACGGTTTATCGCGTGTAGGTAACGACCGAATCCAGCAAGTGGCGTTTTTTTAGCGGCGAAGTAAAGGCGGGAACTTTTATTAATCCGTCAAGCGAGTAAAGGCAGGAAGGCGGCCGAGACGGCACGTCGCTCTACCAATCACATGGTACGCCATATTGCTGCGAAGGCGTGGCCGTGGAGAACGTAACCCTTTAGTTACGTTATGCATGTCGCGTCACACACAAAAGCTCCTTCGATACTAACAGGTAAATGCGGCTCGAAAGGCTATGAGGCGGAGTTGTGGCGAGACCACGTGCTCGTTGCTTATAAAGCAAACTATGGAAAGGGAACATAGGTATCTTATAATCTCGCCTTATCCTTATATACAAAATATTTAAACAATGTTTCCTGCTATCTATATTTGCCATGAAAATTTTGGCCTATTTTAAGGGTAACTCGGGTTGTATATCAGTCTATAATTGATTGTGTAATATGTATAAATAATATCCTCTATATTTATGATTTTAGCTGTGCATTTGTTTACGCAAACTCTTCAAAAATAGACCATTCGCTGCACTTCTTCATATCTAGTACTACCAAAAAATCATTCTTTTCTACATGAGCGGGCCGAAAAGTGGGTTCATACGATAACATCGCTTTATTCCTTCACAGGAAGATAAATATAGGCACTTAGATACCTATGAAATAATAATACTTAGCCACAGGAGGGAGTATATATGATCCCCCTATCAGGTAATTTTATTCACTCTTCAAGTAATCGCACCGAATCGTCTATAAAGTAATTCAGCTACAACCATTCGATAAGTAGCTATTTGCCATTTGCCACACTGATTTAAGTGTGCATGGTTAGAATATTGGAACTATGCCACAATGTGATAGGTGCTAGAAGTCAAAATAAATGACAGGTAATTTCCGAACTCTAATTTATTATTATTATTAAAAATAAAAAACTACTATAATAACAGATCAATAACAAAATATTAAAATCTTATAAACGTGCAGACAACTATTTTCAGGAATTTATAAATTATTTTCCTAACAACCTGATATTTGATAGTTGATAACACCAGAAGGTTAATGGACACATTGATTTAATAAAACAAGCAAGATAGGTCTCAAACAAGGCAAATGCATCCGTTTTAATGGATGATCTGGGCAACCATTATAGGTATATACGCGCTTCCAGTCGGGACATACCTACTGCTTCCATATAAGTTATCCAGTGGGTACTTACCTATTCACTGGATTATACATTTCCCACAAAGTTTGGTATACATTGGATATTTGGAATCAAAATGGATAATCAATGGACATCTTTGGCTTATCCTGCGGGCTTTCGTTTGTATCCGTTATAATACCCACATCATATCCTTTTTGGATATCTATACTGGATTTTCTTTATTGAACCAGTGGGCTTGCAGTCTTTTATGTATCAAAGTGTACATTTTATGTCTTGTTCAATATATTATTCTACTGATTAGATATTACCACTGAATATTTTTATATATTTTGGTAGGAGCTGAGCATTAATAGTATATATTATATACCGCGGGACTGAAATAGTACTTTTAATCCCGAAGGTAAAGTTTATGGCCCGACCGTATAGGGAGGGCTATAATTTACCTGAGGGATTAAGACTATACTACTTCAGTATATACGATACACTGCTTGACAAGGTACCATATAGTAACGTTGCGTTGTGGCAAGAATAATATTGAAACATTCTCATTACTAGTGTCAAGCGCTGAGTCATGAGTGAAGAAGGTGTTTCTGATAGTGATAAAAGGGCAGCCGAAGTAAGTGAGGAATTGTTACCAGCGAAATCAAAAAACTATGAGCAGCAGCACGATGCGTTTAAGAAGTGGTGCCGCTTAAATAATATGTGGAACAAACTACTGAAAACGCCTTGTTAGTTTACTGCAATGAAAAGTCAAAAGTTGTTTATTCGTTAACTCTTTGGGCACATTATTCAATGCTGAAATCGGTTGTTAATATTAGAGAGAAATTCGATATAAGCAAATTTTCGAAATTATTAGCTTTTTTGAAGAGTAGAAATGAAGGGTTTAAGCCAAAGAAGTCAAGAATTCTCACGTGTGATCAAGTAGGTAGATCAGTTTTAACGGGAAGCTCTAGATGATATATTTATATTTACTGGTTAAAGTAATTATGAAAATGTGTTTATATCCATAGGTTTTAAGAAATAATTTTTTTTAGGTTGCACTTATTGTGGGCGTTGCGGGAGCTTGTCGTGCAAAAGAGCTGGTTAATTTAGAAATCGGCGATGTGAGATATTTGGGCGATTCCTTAATTATTGCGGTTAGAAATATCAAAACTAAAATTGACAGGAATTTTGCGATCAAAAATTCAGAAAACAGTGCCATCAATTTTGTAGCGATATTTCGCGTATGCGGTATTGCGAAAGACTGGGACACCAACCTCATTCCAAATTGTTTGTTCAATATACATCAACAGAGACTGTACTACGCGGCCAGTAGGAAAAAATATGTTTGGTACAATTCCACGGCAAATAGCAGCTTTCTTAAAATTAGAAAATGTGTCGTCTTGTCTTATACAGGGCATTGTTTTAGACGCACATCTGCAGCGTTATTATTGGCTGATTCGGGAGTAACAATAGACGTATTGAATGGACATGGAGGATGGAGATACTCCAGCGTGGCCGAGGGATATGTTGATTCTTCTATTAAAAATAAATAAAACATATCAGATAAAATATTCGGTCAAGTCGCAGATTTATCTTCCATGGTTACGAGACTACCGTCTTTATTATCGCCTCCTGTTTCTGCAGCATCGTCTGAACAAACGCCACTTCAATATGAAAAGGACCTATTTGTTATGCGTCAAGAATCTGCTGCTTTCACCCAAGAAAGACTGGTCAATATGACGAATTGCAACAATATTCATTTAAATATTAACGTCAATTATCAATCTAATTAATTTTTTTTATATGACGAGCTGTTTAATATTTCAAGTATAATGCGTCAGCAGTTATTGCGATGTTTATTTATTACATTTACCAATTACAATTTAACCCAAATTTAGATTTGTATCTGCTTTTGCTTACAATTTTAATTTAATTTATTGATGAACCATCTAGATGAGACAGTGGTGCAACATCTATACCAAAATCAAATAAATATTATTTAATTCATTTCTTTGTAATTTAATCCTTCCGGGATTTCGGACAATATTTAATCCCGGAAGGACAAAAGGTAACACTTTAGTCCCTGTCACAAGGTAGTGAAGTTATTATTTCAGTCCTGGAAGTACGAAAAAATTATTAATAACTATTTCAATACAACAAAACATTCCTCTATCGTATGACGTGAAAATGGGAAGATATTTATATAAACATTCGTATACAGATTTGGAACTTCTATTAATACGTGATACCTATCTAATTGAAGCAATATTTTTATTCGAGATGTATCTACCTATTGCAATACTGATTACTGCTCTTAAATTGCAACCTAATATTCCAGTGTATTGACTATAATTATTATAAGGTAATGTTGGATAATAAGGCCGGCTTAGTGCAAAAAAAATATGTTTTTATTAAACGAACAGTATTTTAAGCCCACTACTTTGAACAAACTGTCAATAAACATTTCATGGTTATAAATAATAAATATAAGCATGTAAGGAACAGAACACAAATTCTTACAACAAAAAACTATAAAACCTAGGCAGATAATATGGCCATAGATGAAAAACCCAGACATCAGATAATAAGGCCGAAAAAATACCTAGTGCAAGTCATGGCAAATTAAAGAAATATGTTTTTATTGAACGAAAAATGTTTAAGGCATGCATTCAGGGTAAATGAACACTTCTTCGTTTTCAGCGTGAGACCTACGCACTCCTCTGTATCCATACGCCACATGATGCACATGATCTCATATCAGCTACGTAGTCTTCATTGCAAACTGTACACATCCATCAGGGGCGGCTTCTCAATAAGTGCGCCCGTGTACGCGCACAGCCTGCGAAAATGATTAGAAAAATAAAATCTCCTTCTCTACATACAATTTAACATAAACTAACCATAATGTAGGAATTTGCATATTTTTGATTCTCCACTGGCCGGAGAATACTTTGTTTATAAGAGCGAAATCGAGGCTACGACGGACGGCGACGGTTGAAACGATGAGCGTCCGACGGCGCCGGCGGCCTCCGCCCGTACCACATCTAGTCTAAATCTGCCGTGCCCTAGTGTTCGGCGCTCTGGTTAAGTGCATTTGCGTCATGCAAAAAGGTCGGAAATGTTCGTAAAATCAAGGCCCATCCGTGCGCCATTCAGATCCACACTTTCTAGCTTTAATTTAGCGATAATTTGCAATTCTAGTGTATATAATATAGCGTCACAAGCTGAATTTTTCCGGGATGAAAGTACATAATAAGATAACTCTTATTACGGAGGTGATACAAAATTATAGTGCGCAAAAGGACGTTATCACCAACAATCGAGATATTGGTACCATAGTGTTGGTATAGAGAAAAAATACTTCATTTGTATTATAGCCCTTATGGCCGAAAAAATAAATGTTAAACGTAAATATTTCGGTTTGAACCGTGCAAAAATTTGGTTAAAAACTCGTTTTTTAAATATACGTTTTATTTAACGAAGAATGAAAGCCTAAATGAAAAAAAAAATCTTTATAAAAGTTTATCTTATGTATTGACAAGGTAACAGTGCAATCACCATATTTTTTGCTTTTAAAGTAACAAAGATATAGCAATAAACAATTAGTGATGTCATGATTTTACGGGAGAGCAAGCACTGACCGTTGAGTGTCTCGTCTCGCTATGCATCTCTCTCACTGTTGATATGTATGGAATCTGCTGCTTTTTTTGCTGAGGGGGTCATTGTGATTTATCCGCTATAAAGGCGAAGAATGTTTTATATTGTGTATTACTTCATCATGATTTTTTTGAGGAAAATAAAAAATAACAAGATAATATTAACTATTTATTGAATGCATAAGCACAGTATGTGTAGAGGAAGGTTACCAATATCGTACCGGCGCCTAAATGGTACCTCTGAATTTTCTTCTGAACGTTGACTCTCAGTCAACTATCCTAATTAATTTTTACCTAACAAACTACTTCACCTGCAACCAGGGCCTATTTTACCATTGGCCCATTAGGTCCGGGCCTAGGGCCCCATGGCAAGTGGGGCCCGAAATGTGCAACATAAAAAAACTACATAGTTATAAAAATATTTTTTTAAATATACATTTTCTCATGTGAGGGAGAAAATATAGGTAGTACATTTTTACTTATATTCTTAATTATTCTTATTCAGTTTTAAAGTGACGTTTGGACTGTTTATCATCATTTTGTACCCGTGTATGAAATTGTTTACCCTAGAAGGTGAACTTAAGGTAAGTTATATAGGTAAATACCTTCTATGTGATTAGCTAATAGATTTTTTCGTAATTTGTTTTTTATTGTCTTGAAGTTTAAAGTAAATTAATAGAACACATTTTTATTTTGTTTTCCGTCAAACTGACTTTTGTTTGTTGTAGCGCGTCAATTACAATGTTTACAAATTCCGATAAGTGAGTTTTAGTTATGAATTGTGTCGTAATTTCTAATTTTTAAAACTGAATAAGTGCATAATCATGCCGGGTATTTCTTGTGCATATCGTGCCTGTTCAACTAAGTCTTAGTCTGGAGATGGAAAATCTTTCTTCAAATTTGCTCTAAAGATTAGGTATGACCGGTAAGTACAGCTACTAACCCACAATATCATGGTTGTTTTTTTTTTTTAATTGAAATGGAAATTAATTGTTAAATAATTGCTCTTGAAAAATAGATAAATATTGATACAGGAGTATTAACGGTGAAAAAGTGCAATTTATAAGTGAGAAATTGAATTCCAAAAGACGTTCGATACATGTAGTGTGTATTGCTAGACTGTTCTAAGTTTCAAGTTTCTTTTTTATCCAACAACATATATCTCCACATTCTACATTGAGCAAAAATTTTCAAAAGTAGAATAATAATGCACCCATATAATGTTCTTTAAAAATAGTCTCTCCTAATTAGAGTATGTTCCTATAAAATTTGTTATGCTGTTCTCACATGAAGGGTCTATGGGCAATTAATTATATTGTAAAGGAACGAAATTATTCCGGCCTGTATTAGTTTGTAGAAGTTATTTGTTGTAAGGCCTGTGTTTTATGTTTAGTAGACCTGATATTTTTCATAGTAACCTAAAAAAAGAGAACCTAACCTAACCTGACCTAACCAACGATTTCGATTCCGCGGAAAAGGAAAAATAGAAGGGCGGTTCGTTTTGTAAATGATGTATCAAAGAAGAATAGGTAATTTGATATTCATAGACGAGTTTATATTTATCGATAAACTTATAACATAGTTACATCACACTTGATATTTGGAGGTTCTGCTCTAGGTACTCTAGTTTTGCCAAATGTGTGGATGTCTAATTTAAATCAACTTACATTTTAATTTCAAATTGTAAAACACACCACCTGCAGAAGTTAGCTGGCATTCCAAAACTACAATATGTGCCTCGATGTGTTATAAATGCTTCATTTTCTGAGTATGAGTATAATGAGAGGCTTAAAATTTCTGCCCCCCCTGTATTTTAATCAAAAACTGCAGAAAGACCAAGCTTGTGTTAAAAATATTTTTTTTTCAGTTTTATAAATTACAGTTATCATAAATCTAATGAAATTTTTTTTTCAGTGCCAAAGTCTGGGCAGAAGCTTCTATCAGAAGTGATATACTACGTAAACCAGTTAAACAGATGATTGCATATAGACTATGCGAAGTTCACTTTGAGGAAAAGTATTTTTCTAAGATAACCTCTGCAGGAAAGAAAGCACTTGGTACCTGATGCAATTCCTACAATATTTGGTCAATATCTACTACGGGCATTTGAGACAAGTCAAGATTCATCTCAGGAACCACCAAAGAAAATCAAGAACTTTCCAGGTAAATCTTTATAGCAATTATTAATTGATTATAAAAAAATTACAGTATTAGATTGCTTCTAATGGCACAAACTGCTACAGCTATTTTGTTTGTCTAATCATTATGACTGAATTTAGCAACAACATTTTGATTTCCATTAGTAGAATAATTTTATTGGTTGGATTTATTAGTTACAAGTGAGTTACAAAACAGTAATTACCCTGATAGCTTGTCTGATAGGTAGTCAAAATTCAGATATTTCACCTCATCCTATAATCACATTAATTCAATAAACAATATGTACTAGAAACACTACCTGGTTTTATGAGTCATGTACCCAACAGAAAGTACCTACTGGTCACATAAATAGTTCCAGTTTTTATCTGAGTTGTACTAATTGAAATTTGTCAGACACTTTATTGAATCTAACATGATATTGTTTGACTGCAATTAAATAGCCTCATGATTGTTGTTAATACTGTATCAACAATACCTTCATTCTCATTATCACTTTCAGGTCCTAGTATTTCAAAAGATGAAGAAACAAAATGGGTGAATTTGGATGATATTTAACCAATGAACTTAAGAATAGATAATCGTATTCTACCTCCTCACCAACTGCATATGCTTAAAAGCTGCAATGTCAACCAGGACTAAGCAATAAATCAGTATATAAGGCTCTTGAAATCAAAATGAAGACAATGACTGATAAGGATAAACACTGCATCCTTTGTATCGATTGTAGGCACTCAACCAAATGGTGATAAACTTCGTACTATTTTAGAAGATTGTATTTTAAATTTAAAGGATATATATTTAAAAGCGGAAGGCATATTAAGTGACATGAGCTCGAATTTTATTGATTTGACTAAATGTCTAGGAATTACACCTGAAAATACAGAGTTTCAGGTGGGAGGTGAGAATATGTTCTATATTTTTAACCCATGTCATTTAATTAAGGCCCCCCGCACTAACTTAAGGCAGCACACCTTTTACTTTCAAGGTAGAAAAACGCCTTGGTCATTTATTAAATAATGTGATAAAAAGCAGTTCTACAGGTGTGCATCCAAACTCACTAATTCTGACCTTAATCCCATAACTTTTGAAAAAATGAGAGTGAGTTATGCCGCTCAACTTTTGAGCCACTCAATTGCGAGTTTGGGTACACTTCCAAATGAAGCTTTTGCAACAATTGAAATTGTAGAAAAATTTAATAATCTTTTTGATATCTTGAACTCCTTATCATTAAATAATTCTTATAAATTTAAGAATGTATTTGACAGATCTGATTCACAGTTAGATTTTTTAAATGAAGCTTTGTTTTTTTTGCCAAATTTAAAGGTAATAAACAAAAATGGTCAAGATTATTAAATGTTGGTCTATTACAATAAGAAGTCTTCTCAGTTTATGGCAAGCACTTTTAAACTGTGGGTATAAATATCTTAAAAACAGATTGTTTAGAAAATCCTGTAACGCAGCAGGGAGGCAATTGCATAAATCCCACATCAATACAGTTTCAAACTGCCTTTAGAAAATTATTTGTGCAGAATTATTTCCACTAAAATCACATGAATTGTAGGGAGAATTTAGAGGATGTTCTCATTAGTTTAAAATCCATGGTAGAAATTATTAATAAGGAGTCGGAAACATCAACTGCAGCAATTTGCTTGCCTGATTGCAATTACCGTAAAGAAACCATTCCACCACAGAATGCTTTCTATTATGTCTGTGGATACAGTGGCGGATGTATCACCGGGCAGTTCGGTGCGCCGCCCTGGGGTCCAAGGTTCGTGGGGCCCCCACGATGCCTTAACTTAAATTTAAAATATACAAGGGGTAGGGGCCCATAAATATATTTTGCCCTGAAGTTCACGCGTCCCTAGATCCGCCGCTGTGTGGATAGTTTGATGCTTTTGATGCAACCAAAGGGACTTTTGGTGGTTTATCATCACCACCAGAAAGTATTTTCAACTCGCAGTTTGAGAACATATGTACAGGCGAAAAAAAATTCTAATTATCTCGTGAATATATTTGAAAAAGTACAATTTCTCCATCCCTGTTCAAATTTTCCCCAGTTGTTTGTATTAAAACTATTTATAAGACTAAAAATATTTTATTCTTTAAAATTTAATAATAGACATCTCAAATGTAATAGTTCTGATAAAAAAGGCATTCGGAAACTGAAAATCCGATCACATGTATAGTTGATAAAAATTATTGCATTTTTCATTTCATAATAATTTACTCTGATTTATGAAAACTTATGTATGTATGTATGTAAATAGTAGCGTTTAGAGCTGTGTGTGCTCTCTTTAAGCAAAAGGGTATTAGCAATTTTTTTAAAGTTATTTGATCTAGATATGGTATTGTTAATTTGTGCTCATAGATTTGAGTAATATTGTTCTCATATTTATTTTTGTATGGTTTTTTAATAGGGTTATGTAACGGTAAATTGTTACCGTAAAGTTTAAAGCTAGTATTGTTTATATGATATTTTTATGATGATAATTTGTTATAAGCATTATTATATTTGTTATGTCTTATTAGTATATGTAGGTATAATTATACCTGTCAAAATTTGTTTATTAAACATTTTTAGTTGCATTTCTGCCGAAATCTTCGCCGCAAATTTACTTTCAATAACCTTTGATTAATAAACATTGTTAGACTAGTGAAAATTGTTGTCTTTTATTCAAATTAATAATTTAACAACATTGTCTTCATAAGAGTGGGTGTAAGGGTTAAAATCCCTTAAGACAACAAACTGGAGTAAGTCAGTACTCCTGACTTACAAATCCTCAGCCTACTGATAACAGTTAATTAATAAAAAAATTTGTTTGTGATGTTGCAAGTTTTAATTTTCCTCCACGTTTCAAAGGTTCAAAAAATTTACCCAATACTTTTGTAAATATAACTTATCGTAATTTAAAGAAATGGAGTACTATTAATAATAACAAGAGTTGCTGAAACTAGTATAATATGAAGTGTCTATTTGAGAACCGCTGAAAACGTATATATCTTTTTCTACCACCTATCAAAAATCTCTGCTACACCTCTTCAATAACTTCCAAACCAGGCGCGTGTAAGCTCAAAGTGCTTTATGTAGGTTAAAAATTGACACAGCAACTTCTTAACATGATAAATGAAATCATGAAATACGTGGGTTTATTTTTCTCTCAACGCACCCTCACTAAAGGAAAGTAATTATTTAAATAAAATTCCAAGAAAATATTGAGATTCCTTTATCAACAAATCGTAGAAGAAATATAAGTAATATATATTTTTATGATGAAAGCTTTCAGAAATTATTATCGACAAGGGTGACAGGAAATAGGAAAACCACTAATTATAGAAAAGCTTGAAATTTTACTGAGTCAGATTCAAATATGAAACTTGAGCAATTTTCCACTTCAAGTTTTTTATAGTGTAGTCACAGAGTCGCTTCCTTTCGAGCCACTTCATGGTTTGAGCAGTTTACAAATATGGTGTCCAACTGTCATCGGCTCTGCCGGAATCGGTCCCTTGAACATCAAAGGTGCCGACGCTTTATGTCGCTACTCGTTGGTTTGTTATACTCGGGTATGAAGAAGTAAATCCAACCAGTAATAATCTTACAAGGTTGATCGAAAAACAAAGACACTGACGCTGGTGCGAGCGCTGGTGACATCAGTACTTCAAAAATTGACAATGCAACCAATAAGGACCTTACTTCTCAAGAAGGCGACGAGAAATTTCCCCTTGATCTAGCAGACTGGCCGAAAAATATAAGCTTAGATTTCCAGGAACATTTTATTAAAAACATACAAGAACAAAATATAGACAAAATAAGTGGGTGTGCCGGGTGTGCGAAACAATTTCACGGTAAAAAAAAACAGGCAATTACAAAGTTCAGGATTTTACAAAGTAAAAGTAAATTACGAAAAGTCCTCCGTGAGTGGTTAGTGTTTAGTCCCAAATCTGGTTTACTCTTATGTATTTTTTTTTTCGAAGAAAGGTGTTAACGTTAGCCTCAGTGTATTTCTGTTAATTTAAATATTATTTTATTTTTACTACTTAAATCATGTTTTGTTCAATAAAACTTTTTTTTATCTTATTTCGTGTTTCTTTTCTGGTTTTTCTAAAATCTATTATTTTTTTATTAAAATGATGGAAATTTATAAATACTGGAAAAACTTAATTCAAATCTGAATAAAAAACTACACTATAAATAATATTTTTAGTTCGAAATCGAAACAAAAAAATTCAAATGGGAGCCGAAGTTATATTGGGGCCCGAAAAATTGCTAGGGCCTAGGGCCCAACTCCTTGGAAAATAGGCCCTGCCTGCAACCAATAACAAAACAATAGTGGTCGTCTAGAAGCTCGCGTCGGCAACAATATTTTTGAAAGAAAATTTATACGCTTTTAGATGTTATTTTTTCACTTAAAATGTACGTATCCTCTTATTTTGCTATCAAGAAATTAATAACCCGTTATATTTTGTTAACAGAACATAGTTTTGGCTGTTTAACAATGTGCTTGTTATGTTTTTTCTCGAAAGGTTAGGATAAAAACTTTCGGTTAGAAAAATAAATGTACCAGTTTCCTATATCGTACCTCTGCCATGTTCCCTAAATCGTACCGGTACGATATAGGTGCCTGGCCACATAAGTTAAGCTAGATAGTAAAATAGAGGAAAAAGAGACACCCAAGATTTTTATTCTTATCTTAGAAACTTAGAAAAGCCTACAGTTAAACATACTAAACGATGATGACGAAGATGATGGCATACCACTAATAAATTTCACAAAACAAAACGAGATCAGTGAAGTCACAGAGAAAAGCGATGCATAACCTAATCAAGAAAAGTTATATTTCTCACCTGAAATTCTAAAGCCATTGCCAAAAATATCGGCTCAACAAAGGAAATCGAGACCAGCACAAAAAGCAGCTGAGCTCACACCCACTCCCTACAAAAAAGATTTTGAGAGCTAAAAAGGAAAAGATGAAACCGAAACAAGTCTTCGCTTAGAACTTTAAGTATACTTGGTAAATTAATATTCTTTGTTCCAAATTATTTTTATCCAGAGTAGGCTATGACTGGATTGTTGACAACAGTTCAACAAAGTCTGGAGCTGATCAATGACAGTTTGTGACAAGAGGGGCTGCATTTTATTGGCTGGCAGGAACGTCAAACTGGTGAGAGGAGTTTGATTACGGGGAGTGACGCCCCTGCCATTCCGAGTTGCCATGGGATATGGCCCATCAAATCCCATCGTCCTCCCCCAGGCTGGAAAACACCAAAGTACAAAGTCTGGAGCTGATCAATGACAGTTTGTGGCAAGAGGGGCTGCATTGTATTGCAGGAACGTGAAACTGGTGAGAGTAGTTTGATTACGGGGAGTGACGCCCCTGCCATTCCGAGTTGCCATGGGATATGGCCCATCAAATCCCATCGTCCTCCCCCAGGCTGGAGAACACCAAAGTACAAAGTCTGGAGCTGATCAATGACAGTTTGTGACAAGAGGGGCTGCATTGTATCGGCTGGCAGGAACGTCAAACTGGTGAGAGGAGTTTGATTACGGGGAGTGACGCCCCCGCCATTCCGAGTTGCCATGGGATATGGCGCATCAAATCCCATCGTCCTCCCCCAGGCTGGAGAACACGAAAATACAAAGTCTGGAGCTGATCAATGACAGTTTGTGACAAGAGGGGCTGCATTGTATTGGCTGGCAGGAACGTCAGACTGGTGAGAGGAGTTTGATTACGGGGAGTGACGCCCCCACCATTTCGAGTTGCCACGGGATGTGGCCTATCAAATCCCATCGTCCTCCTCCAGGCTGGAGAACACCAAAGTACAAAGTCTGGAGCTAATCACTGGGGAGTGAACCAACAAACCCCATTTTTACCCCTGTCAGACTAGGGACCGCCAAAGGAATGAGTCTGAGGCCGATGCTTCGAGTGGAAGCGGCTCTAGGTGGTAGATGCATAAGCCTACTCGCATCGTCCGATGAAAGACCACCTCATCAGAATTGGGAAGCGCTAAGTGGTTTTCCCAAATCACGTTCCGCTTCCGCGCTGGTGGTCCCGGGTTCCACAGTAGGAATATATGGACATGATGGTGCTTCCAGGATCAAAATATTCCGGAAGTAAACTCCCCGGCAATTCGGATCTCCGGGCGCTGGGTGGCCCTGGGAGCCCTTCATTCCGCATTTCACAGACAGCAAAGATACCGAACCAATTTAGAATAGATTTCTGCAACATAAGAGGCCTAAATACAAACATAAATTCGGTACACCAACATCTGCAAGCAAATAGACCACACATATTAGCCCTTACAGAAACCCAAGTATGTTCTACAACAACAACAGTGAACTACCTCTATCCTGGTTACGACTTACATACCCGATTTAAATATAAGTTCGGAATATGCCTTTTTGTCCGAAGCGACCTTTCATGTCACCGCGAGGAAACACTCGAACCGGACAACCTTGACGTCATGTGGCTCAAGTTCACCGCCAAGGGATTAACCAAGTTTATATGTTGTCTCTATCGCCCTCCGAGCGATAAAGCCTACCAAAGCTTTTTCTCAACACTAGCTACCACTTTTGACTCAATACAGGTCGATCACCCCAGTTCAGAAATAATCGTTCTGGGAGACTTCAATGCCCACAACACCAACTGGCTCAAACATCACACACAAGACCGACAACGAAGGTAGAGAAGCTGAAGCATTTGCCATCAGCTGCGGGCTTACTCAACTTGTTGACGAACCAACTCGAATCTCAGAGAGGGGCGAATTCGCCGCCCTCCTGGATCTTTTTCTGACCATCAATCCTGACCAGTACAAGGTTGCAGTTGGTCCGCCATTAGGTACCTCCGACCACAAACTTATTACAACGGTTTGTGAATTGCCACTCATACAGAAGGATCCACCATTGCCTCACAAAATCTGACATTACAGTTCTGCAAACTGGGACGATCTAAGGCAGTTCTACCTAGATTTTCCTTGGCTCGACGTCTGCTTTGCCACTGACGACCCGTAAGACTGCTGCGAAGAGATCATGCAAGTAATCTCCTCAGGAATGGAAGCATACATCCCAAATTCCATCAAGTTACCATCAAAAGGAAAGCCCTGGTTCGACAAAAGATGCGACAGAGCTGTAGGAAGGAAACAGCAAGCCTATAAGTACTGGCAGCAAAATCAGACCGCTGAAAATCGCAATTATTTTATCGAAGCGAGAAACGAGTGCAAGCGTGTAATCAACGAAACTAAGGACAAACACAATCAAAGGATCAGGAATAAAGTTTTGCAATGCCCCAGTGGTTCCAGGAATTTCTGGTCGGTAGCAAAGGCAGTAAGTAACAACTTTACAGAAACGTCTCTCCCACCTTTGACAGACGAACGTGGCATCACGGCGACTACAGCCAAGGAAAAAGCAAACATGCTCGCCAAAATCTTTTTCATCGCACTCTACCTTAGACGTGCCCCAAGGCAAGACTCTCCCCACTATACCGAACTTTAACACCACCATGGCAGAAGTCAAGTTTTCTCATCGTGATATTCGCAAAATCCTTAAAGAACTAGATACGCAAAAGGCATCAGGACCGGACGGAATACCTGCCATCGTGCTAAAGAACTGCGCCAACGAACTAACACCCGTTTTTTCCAGGCTTTTTTCTCTTTCTTACAGAAAAGGGATTTACCCATCCTCTTGGAAAGTCGCTCGAGTGTAACCTGTTCCAAAAAAAGGCAAGAAAACCACGCCCTCAAACTATCGCCCAATTGCCTTGCTTCCAATAATCTCCAAAGTCATGGAACGTGTAGTTGCCGTCCTTGGGACTGCCCGCCTCTCTCTGCAGCTGCCTGGCCAGTTTCTTTAAGAACCGATCCCTACACGTTGCAGTCGATGGACACATCTCGGACACGTTCACCATCAACGCGGGCGTGCCTCAGGGCGCAATACTTTCACCAACTCTGTTCCTCATCTATATAAATGACCTGCTGATCGAAACGAATAATCCTGTTTACAGTTTTGCAGATGACAGTACCCTTGTCTCCCACTTCAGATCAGAAAACCCCTTACCAGCGACTGAGACTCATCACCGCAGACAGGAGCAGATTACAGCAATTAATCAAGACCTGGAGAAAGTTCAAACTTGGGGCGACCGAAATTTAGTCCAGTTCAATGCAGCAAAGACCCAAGCAGCAACGTTTACTAAGAGGGCCAATACAGCGGGCCCTGACATCATTATGGCAGGGTCGACCATTCCTTCATCCTTGTCAATCGGGCTGCTGGGTGTCTTGGCCAACAGCAATATGTCATGGCATGACCATGTTGCTAACATCGCAAAATCAGCCTCCCAGAAGCTTGGTGCGCTATTTCGCAACAAAAAACTCTATACACCGCAGCAGTTGCTCTTGCTGTACAAAGCGCAAATAAGACCGTGCTTAGGATATTGCTCACATATCTGAGGTGCCGCACCAAAGCATACCCTAAAGCTGTTGGATTCCATTCAGAAGAGGGCTGTGCGTCTCGTCGGCGATCCGGAGTTGACCTGGAATCTGGATAGTCTGGAACATCGCAGACATGTGGCCGAGATGTCTCTGTTTTACAGATACTTTCAAGGCAGATGTTCCCAGGATTTGGCCCGCATAATCCCGCCCCTGGCAACTCCTGTCAGACAGTCCCGACAGGCGGCAGGACCGCACTAGTTCGTCGTACAACTAGAATCACCTAGAACATCGCTTTACTAGAACTCCTTTGTCTGGCGCACTGCATCACTGTGGAACTCACTACCAGGACATCTGTTTCCCACTAATTACAATCTACAAATATTCAAGAAACGTGTCAATCAACATCTTCGCACACACACAGCTCGTCGAGCGCCATAGGATCTACCTTTAGTGTGTGTACCACTGCCATAAAAAAACAGTATACAACAATATAAACAAGTATGAGTCATTCTCAGGATAAAATAAACTTGGAACATAGTATATTTGAGTGAAATTTCCCTCGCTCTCAGTGTTAAACATGAAATACGCAATTAAAGCATTGACCTCTAATTTCCAGATACCCTGTTTGCTGCATCAACAAGCATATTGCCTTGGCGAGGTTTAACAACATCCCTATTTTGATATCATTTTGCTCTTTGATTCTTGCTACAAAAAATCTGTAATTAAATATATATTCATCTGAAACAGATATATGTATATATATAATAAAAACCCAAAAAATTTCTATATATCTTCCCAATTTACTAGATACTTTAATATGTAACACATACCTACACTTATTAATTTTTTAATAAAAACTGTTAACAACATGGCACATTGCAGATTGACTCCTAACGAGAAGATTTATAATAAAAATCAAAATAAAATAAAACCTATAATAATATAATGTGTTGCATCAGCCTTATAGAGAAACAAAGCCATGCTAAGCTTGAAGGCGAAGAGAAAGATTCACTGAGAGTCGATGAAATTTGTGGTCAGAATTAATTACGGCGTAAATCCATGACGTCTCTCATTGTTTATTGTTACATCTTTGCTAGTGTACAAGTAAAAGATATGGGGTTTGCTCTAATATTTTGCCATTCAAGAGGGCGCATAATTATTCTCTTTTAAACGATTTTAACGACGTTTTCTGGACGAACTAGTGCCCTTTTTCTCGGAATTGTAATCTTCAAATACTTGCCTCTTCGCTTCCTGGGCCCGATAATTGAATGCCTTTCTGCGTTTTGTCAATTTTAGAGGCTGCATATCTGATGTAATCAGGACTTCAGAAAAAGAGTTGTTGTGCTTGTTATTTCCCCGTTGCCATTTTCCTTATTGCGTGTTTCTTTTTTCATCAAAACACCCATCGGAATATCATCCTCCGAGTCCCATTGATTTTGATTAACAATGACATTTTCTGTGCCGTTTATTTCTACATGGTCAATTTGGGGGCGATGGGAAGGCAGGCTTGGTGCACATGCGTATTCAGGGATTGCAGACCCGTTAAAAAGGTAAATGCCTGTTGCTCTAAAGCCATTGCTAATAATTGTCGTTCATTTACCCCACACTGGGGTGAAAATAGCGGCAAACATTTCTTTATTTAACCTGCTATCATGATGTTGATCCCAATAATCCTGAAGTTGTTGATCCCAATGGAAATTAAAAGAACGGAAGACTGATTTGCCCATTGGCTGCTAGCTCCTGGGTCGTATTGCTTGGTAAACACAGAGCGCAATACCTAACGATTCAGCCTTATCGGCAATGGACGCATCTAGGTGGCTGAAGGCACCATCAAAAATTTAAATTATTGGAGGTGCAGACATAAACTTGGCAAAATGTTCCAACTATTTCAAAAAGGTATCGGGAGTCATGCTGCCTTTTGGCGTAATTTGAACAGCCGAACCTACTGGTAGTCCATCACAATAGCTAGGTTTCAGCCGCTGCCCTTTGAACAAAATCATTGGCGGTATGACGTGTCCAAGCGCGTTAGCACATACGACTACAGTTACGTTCTCAGCATGTTCCATTGCGACTAAACACTTAATTTTTTAGCTAAAGCGCACTGTTGGTGATGCAACGTGAGCCTGCAGCCCTTCTCATCCATATTATAATTTGTTTCAGGGCTGTGTTTCAGATTAGTTCGATCTAATAAGCTTTCTAACTTATTAAAATAATCCTCGACAATAAAAGGATTAAGCTTTTGAGCTCGGACAGGATTCGTTTGTTGTGCTTTCCTTTGGGATATATTAGGGTGCCGTTTTAAGAATGATCGGTACCATTCCTTACCCGCTAATTGCTGTTCTCTATTAAATTTATGAGGAACACCAAGTCTTTCACCGACTTTGAAAACGGTACGACGTAAAACTTTTGAAGTGAGTGGAATCCTTTCTCAGTAAATCTTATGATCTTTTCCTCCAAGTTTTTTTCTTGTTGTACGTTCAAAATAGAAGTTTTCCCCAGTTTTCGCTTTGTTGAGCCCGTTTTGAGATGATTTCTAAGTGTCCGCCGAGGGACGCCAGAATGCTGCTCTCTTCATAGTTGTATAGCTTCCTCCATGATTTCGTCAGTCCACTTTGCTCTAATGTCGCGATTGTTTTCCCCATATATCTGCAAAATAAAATTATTTTATATGGCGATGAGTCCAAAATATTGAAAGATATTATTGTAATTCCCATTAACAAACCAAATAAAATAAATGAATTTAAACCTATTTCGTTAATACCATGTATTCTGAAGACTATGGAACGTATTATTAAAAGTCGCTTGGAATGGTGGGTGGAATGCACAAACAAATTACCTAAGACACAATTTGGCTTTAGAAGAGATAAAGGTGTTATGGATTGTATTGCCCATTTGACTCTCGATATACAAAATTGTTTCTCAAAAAATAATTATTTAACTGCATTATTCCTGGATATTTCCGGTGCATATGACAATGTTAATTTGACGTTATTAGTTAATACAATGATTAATATAATATTAGATATACCGAGGTTCCTTTGTAACAATATTATCAGACCTTTTGTTGATAGAAATATTTTCATCAAAATGGTTGACAAACTACATGGACCTAGAACAACAGGCCAATGTTTTCCACAGGGATCAGTTCTCAGCCCTCTTCTTTTTAATGTTTATACATATAATATAAGTCTTAATTCCCAAACTAGCCCATCCTTAATATGGAAAAGAATTAATTCGGTGTCCAATGGTCTACCAAACAACTGATCTAATGCAATCTCTGAAGATCTTGCCCAACAACTCTTAAATAAGATAGCTCCAGATTCGGTCAACCTACCATTTACTCGTATTTTGATTGATAATAATCAACATCCCCTATGTAGTTTAATCACAATAAGTTAATTGAATAATAACATTACGAAATCGGGTGATACTGCTCCAGGATTGGAGTATTTTAGTAGTATTTTCTTTAGTATTACAATCATATTCCATGATCCACTTTTTACCGGAAAATGCTAAACAACTTTTATGCACAACATTTAATAAAATTATTTTATATGGCGATAAGTGAGAAATATTGAAAAATATTATTGTAATTCCCATTATCAAACCAAATAAAATAAATGAACTTAGACCTATTTCGTTAATGCCATGTATTCTGAAGACTATGGAACGTATTATTAAAAGTCGTTTGGAATGGTGGGTGGAATGAACAAACAAATTACCTAAGACACAATTTGGCTATAGAAGAGGTAAAGGTGTTATGGATTGTATTGCCCATTTGACTGTCGATATACAAAATTGTTTCTCAAAAATAATTATTTAACTGCATTATTCCTGGATATATCCAGTGCATATGACAATGTTAATTTGACGTTATTAGTTAATACAATGATTAATATAATATTAGATATACCGAGGTTCCTTTGTAACAATATTATGAAAACTTTTGTTGATAGAAATACATTAGTATATAAAATAATTTTTATCCCTGACGAAGGTCACGATATAATGACCGAAAGCTTGGACGCAAAACAAATCAACTTTTAATAAACCTTATTGGCTGAAGACCCGTGAATTATTTTTACATTCAAACATACAGCCGTGATCCTATGAATAGAAATATTTTCATCAAAATGGTTGACAAACTACATGGACCTAGAACAACAGGCCAAGGTTTGCCACAGGGATCAGTTCTCAGCCCTCTTCTTTTTTATGCTTATACGTCGGATATTCACAATAGCGTTCAAGAAATAACTATTTTACAACATGCAGATGACTTTTGTATTTATACATCTAACTAAAAATTTAACAATTGTCTTTAGGTATTGGATGATAATATTAACAACCTTCACACAAACTTTTTAAACAATGGCCTGGATATCTCACCTTCGGAATCTGAGATTACTGTTTTCACGCGGCATAATCTGCTGTATAAGGACAATATATCTTTAGGCTCATACAATTTTCCTTGGAGGAGATGTTTACGGTATATGGGTGTTTGGCTGGATCAAAAACTGACTTGGGAAAAACAAATTGATAACATTTAAATAAAAGCTGGAAAAAGTCTGAATTTATCAAAAGCAACCACCAAAAGACATTGGGGTGCTGACCCTAAAATTGCGATAATGTTCTATAGAGCATATACCAGATCGTTAATTGATTTCGCCTCAATATATTATGGTAGTGCAACTAAAACACGACTAAATAAAATTGACCGCTTACAATACAAAGCATTACGAATTGTCACTGGCGCATTCTGTTCCACTCCAATACAAGCACTACTGGCTGAAACTGGTGAAATGCCTCTACAATTAAGACGTAATTATTTAGCACAAAAGTTTTTAATCAAAAATTTATATATTACCAACAATTTTCTGCTTAGTAAAATTAATATGCTGTCTATAGATAATTTAACATCAAAATACTAAATACATAAAAATTATCCACCACTGGCCAAGGCTTATATGCAAACATCCCAATTCCAAAATAAGATAACATCATGATAAGAATCCCTTTTTTACGGACACCTATAATACTATTTTAAGCTCTGTAGAGATTAAATATCCACAATATACCCCATATCCACAAATAAACAACATCATAGTTAAATCCATTATACAGGACACTTCATCCATTAGCATATATACTGATGGATCAAAGACAGATCATGGTGTTGGATGTGCCTATTATATACCTAGCAAAAATTTTATATCACAGGTTAAATTACAAAGATAATTTGTGTAATATTTGGTAACTAATTTATACCGAGTATGCAATGAATAACAATAATAGGTACACACGCATATATCCAAATCTTGTACCCAAACCATCTATCAAATTTAAGAATTTAAATAGAAGTGCTTATGTAACCCTACTCGGAACAATCACTGGACATGGTAATATTAATTACCTTCTTCATAAAATGAAGCTGTCAAACACTAATACATGCGATTGTAATAATTTCAGCACTGATGATTTAGAACATTATTTGTGTTTTGAATGTGGGCACAATAGGAATGCTTCAGATTATTTAATGGTTGAATTGGCTAAATTACGTTTAATGCCTATTAATTTTAGCTCGTTAATGTACATAATAACTAGACATGATAAAAACACTTATAACTCATTTATTAACTTTGTGAAAATGTGTGTGAGAAAGCTCTAGGGATTTATAGTCCTTTTGTACTGATCCTTTATTTGTTATCCTTTTTTCCAGGTCGATCATCCTTGTTTGTGTAATCAAAGTCGCCTAGATAGACCCTATGGCGTGAAGCGAGTGACCTTGTCTTACATGTTTTGGTCGGTTTCTTTGAATATCTCCGTTTTTCTGAGACTATAAATGAGTATGAATGACAATACATGAATTGTTGAGCTTTATTAAATTGTGAGATTCTGCAATGCATAATCATATTGTATATTGCATTAATATTACAATATTACAGTTAAATGTAGTGGCTCGGGCATGGGCGTAGATAGGGGGGGGGCAGGGCCGTGGCCCCCCTGGGAATTTAACCAACTCATTTTTCAACATACCATTCATGCCATGCCATTCAAGAGGGTGCCGAATCCTTGTTTTTTTTAACGATTTTAACAACTTTTGGGTAAAAATTGGGCGTGGCACCTCAAAATTTTCCGCCTTCGGGTAACGCTGCGGCCTTATCTACGGTTTGCCAACCCCCCCCTAAGATAAAATCCTGTCTTCGCCCATGAGTGGCAGTATGCGCTATGCGCAAAGCCATCCAAACAACCAAAAAAAAAACAAAGTTGTTCATCACTTACCGAAACTAACCTCTACGCACTAAAGCTGGCCCAATCCATCCAAAGCTAACCCACAATTTTTATGGACGGGTTTAGGTAATCTGAAGCCCTAACAGCGAGGGCTGTGTTTCTTGAACATTTTTATTTCGGGCAGGTTTTTTGTCAAACAATATTTTGAATTTGTTGTTATGGACACGTCTGTGATTTTATTTCTTAATGTCACGTTATTGCCGACTGCGCGTGATATATTATACGAAATTTAGTTACCGTTCAACTAAACGGTAAGTAAATTACTTACCATCGAGTTATTCCCAGCAACTAGTAAATACAACGTACCGCTCTAAAAATTGTTACGGTAAATCATTCAAAACAGCATGGTCGTACAAAATAGTATATTAAGATACTATTGTTTTAAAAGATCATAGTTTTTCGCACTAGCATCAAATTAGGAAACGACCCGCGATTGCGGTAAATGTATTTTAAAGCGTGTATCTTATATTATTTTTTCCATTTTGCCGGATTTTTGATGAAAATATTAATTTTTTCTAGTCCCGCAGCAGTTGCGCGATGCGCGGCCATCTTGCCATTTGTGATGTCTTTATATTAGTAGAAATCCCATTGAAAGTCGTGTGGCAATTTTTGCTAGTGGGCCTTGACATTGAACAATTTTGATAATATCATAGCCACCAGTAAACAAAAGTAGTGTCGAAAAGAAGTTCTTTTCGACACTACTTCGTGTATCGAAATGGAATCATTTTGAACGCAAAAGAGAATAATATTTTTTATCTTTGTTTACATTAATAATAATATATTTTAATTTATAATACAATGACATCTAGTTCGAATATCAATAAAACTAAGAGTGCTTCCTTCATTAGATATACCAAATTAAACAAGTTTTATTTAAATTATATGCAAAATTGCTGTATTTTAATATCAGTATTAGGTATTCAAAGCAAACAGTATACACTGATCATTCACACTCGTAAATTAATTATAATTAATCATTTATAAATTTGATATATCAAATCTAAAATATTTTCTTATGGCTCTAAATTTTTGTAATTCATGTATCAGAAGCTATACTACCTGCCAACTTTGTATTTTCAGGGCGTTATAAGGAGGCAATAAATCAAATTGGACGTTTTTGTTTCCTAACAAGTTCAGCGCTTTAGAGGCAATTTAAAATATGTTGAGACGATCAACAAGTGGTGCAGTTTATTTGTAGCGGTTAGAAAGCTGCCTTTAATGCACTAATGGATTTTCAAAGAATTATGGTGCTAGATCGAACCCATTAGTCACAATTCTTAAATTATATAGGATGTCCAACACAGGTGTGGTGTAAAGTGATATGTATTTGACTTCAAGCAG
>MU182554.1:192119-243034 GCA_016904865.1 Pissodes strobi | reverse complement strand
ATAAAATGTTTGGTACCCAACTAATAACGTATTACCTATTTCGTATAATGTCTGTAGCTCCTACTAGTTTCGTCAATAAGAAGAGTAAATTTTTGTATAATTAAGCACGTTTCAAATTTGACTTTAAATTTGAATATGCATCCTCTAAAATTACTTAATATAGGCATGTTCATGTATGTAAATATTCTGACCAATTATGTCAAACACGTTACAATTTTTAAAATTCCATAGGCACCGAAAATGCATTTAAAGTTTGCGATGTCCATTAAAATGTGCCATAGCACAATGAAGCCCAGAAAAAAGTTGAAACAAAAAAATAACTCTTTAAACGATATGAAAGTGTTTACTTTTAAGTAAGTTGATATTGTCCACTCAGGGACATATGCTATACTGTACTTTAAGTCACCTAAACAAAAACCTAACTATGCAATATTTCATAGTTCAGATTTTTCTAGCAGATGCTACAGAGAGGAGTCTGCATGAATAAGCAGCCGTTTAAAAAATTGGAGAGTTTGTATCAAATAATGGTAACCCGAGATCGCCCATATTCGTTCAACGGTGGATCATCAAACATACGTATTTGGCACCAGAAAATCGAATGTTACAATGCGTCAGGATTGTTATAAAAAAAGTCAAATGAAAATACGTAATATAGCTTTAAACTAAAATGGGTCAAATAATGTCTATCAGAGTGGTACAATTTACCAGAATAGTATATGTGCTGGATCGTCGAAGAGACTTGAAAATTATATGAACATTTATAGTGGCAATCCTTAAAACTAGGGAGTTTTACTCAAGGGCAAATACAAAAAGAATAAATAATCAACGAATAAATAGCCTGAGTAATAAGGATTAAAAGGGAAGATATCAGTGTAAAAATACAGGTGACTGTAACACTGATTCATCAGGGTTTTACGGGAAATTAAGATAATAGTCAAAGATAGAGTTTTGCATGTTTTTACTTTAAATTAATTTTTAATAAGCACAACGATTTTGAAAACTTTCGCTTTTTAGGCACCCATTGTATTTCCGTTATGTTTTGAACTATCAAAAAGGCAAAAAATGGCTTAGGCAATAATTGTTTTGTAAAAATATTAGTTTTTGGGATATTAGCCAAATCTATTATAAGTTTTTAATTTTCTTTATTATTATCAAATTGAAAAAGAGCAATAGGTATAGGTAACAGTGTTATAATAGAAATGTGTGAATTAACCTCTTAACTCACGCATTTTCTCGAAATTAAGAGCTTCATTAACTCTACAAATTATAGACATTTCTATATATTTCTATTTCTATAACAGATTATAGACATATTTTATTTTAATATAGCCGCAGTAGACCTGGTGGATAATGATCCAAACGCAGTCTCAAACATACGATTTTTCATGCAAGTTGCACCACTATAAATAAATATAGATTATTTTAATGGCCATTTTCTTTCTTATTTCAGAAACATTACAACGCTAAAATTTGCATAGATCGTAGATTACTAGGTATAATGTGAAGTTTTATTCATAGAATAAATTTGTATAACTACAATTTTTATGAGTATGATACCTTTTCGAAACACGTAGCTTAGCACGCTTATAGTAATATTTTGTGTGCAATTTAAGTTCGGTGGACAAGTCTTTTAAATGGAAATAGCAATTTACTCAGCCAGACACTATTTTTTATTAAAGAGTTTTTGTACATGTATGTATGTATGTCTCGAAAATCGAAACCGATACCGAGACGAATTATAACTCGAGACCGAGATTTCAAGGTTCGAGACCGAGAATCTCGTCACGTCAGTCTCGATAGTCTCGTGTCTCGAGTATTGAAACCAAAATAATTTATAAGTAGAATAGTACGAAAATAATGGTTTGTTTTTTATAAATAATTAAGTATAGGTAATGTACAAAAAATAAAAAAATATTTAAGTACACGAAAATCAAAGAAATCTAGGAAAGTATGTACGTATTTAAAGTAGAATTTACTAGTTGCCTACCTATATTTATGAGTAACACAAAAAAAATATTTCCAAAACAGGTCTTATATAGTTTATAATAATTTCAAATTCATCCACTCGCCGGGGATTTACCTAAAAACTATAGACTAGGCAGAAGAGCGTTACTAAGTAGCTTTTTTTAATTTTAATATGTTTTTTAGTTTATTTTTTCTTATAAAAAAAGTAGTTTCCTTACATAGGTAGGCATGTTTAAAGTAAACTTAATCCTTTCAAACAGCCAATAGCCAATAATCTTCCTGCTCTATGCCAGGTTTATTTACTATCATTTATATTTTTTGCTGTAGAATGCGCCTCATGAAAGGCTTCTTAGGTTTACTTTCGAAAATATAAAATATTATGTAGAGTAAACTATTGTGACTACAGTGACTACTCTACTCTCTAATATCTTTTTTGCTTGCCTACCTCCCAACCAATTTTGTTACCTCTATAAAGATTTTTTTGTGACTTTGTTGTTTAAATTAATTTTTCTTAAATAAAATCGACACTTTGTGAGGTTATTAAAATTATTTACCTGAAAAAAATTTAAAAATATAATTATTATTCATTAACGTGATAATATTCCAAAATAGGGCGAATTTATAATACCGATTCTTGGGAAGGTTTTCAAAAAAAAGAATTTCTTTTTTGAAGTGCACGCGATTCTCGGCGAGACCGAGACCGCAAAAGTCTAAGCATGTAAATTATCGCCAAATGGCATGGAAATGTAAAGAATGGAAAATTATCGAGCAACGCTCAAGGAAACAAGTCTACAGTCCTTCATTTCGATGGCGACTGCGGTGGTCCTTTAGTTTCAAAGGAGTCACACCAACGACGAGATCCATAAAAGAGTGAAAACATAAAAGTATGCTTGGTGTAGAGGAATGTTGTTTCGCTTCCTCGGTGGACTACAAGAAGTAGCCACCACATCGCTCATCAGGGTACCGACAACCTAACTATACACCAGCATGTAAATTATCGCCAAATGGCATGGAAAATTATCGAGCAACGCTCAAGGAAACAAGTCTACAGTCTTTCATTTCGAAGGCGACTGCGGTGGTCTTACGGAAAAGGGATTTACCCATCCTCTTGGAAAGTCGCTCGAATGCAACCTGTTCCAAAAAAGGCAAGAAAAACACGCCCTCGCCTTGCTTCCAATAATCTCCAAAGTCATGGAACGTGTAGTCAATCAGCAACTACTCAAGTACCTCGAGAACAACAGAATAATCAGCGATAATCAATACGACTTTCGCAAAGAGAGATCGACAGGAGATATATTGGCCTATGTCACTCATATATGGAGTCTCCAGCGATTGCGTTGGATATTTCAAAGGCATTCGACAGAGTTTGGCACGACGTACTGCTCAACAAACTGCCAGCCTCCCTCTGCAGCTGGCTTGCCAGTTTCCTTAAGAACCGATCTTTGCACGTTGCAGTTGATGGACACATCTCAGACATATCCACCATCAACGCGGGCGTGCCTCAGGGCGCAATACTTTCACCAACTTTGTTTCTTATCTATCTTAATGACCTGCTGATCGAAGCGAATAATCCTGTTCACAGTTTTGCAGATGACAGTACCCTTGTCCCCCACTTTAGATCAGAAAAACCCTTACCAGCGACTGAGATTCATCACCGCAAACAGGAGCAGATTACAGCAAATAATTAAGACCTGGAGAAGGTTCAAACTTAGGGCGACCGAAATTTGGTCAAGTTCAATGCAGCAAAGACCCAAACAGCAACGTTTACAAAGAGGGCCAATACAGCGGGCCCTGACATCATTATAGCAGGATCGACCATTCCTTCATCCTCGTCAATCGGACTGCTGGGTGTCTCGGTCAACAGCAATATGTCCTGGCATGACCATGCTGCTAACATCGCAAAATCAGCTTCTCAGAAGCTTGGTGCGCTATTTCGCAACAAAAAACTCTATACACCGCAGCAGTTGCTCTTGCTCTACAAAACGCAAATAAGACCGTGCTTAGAAGAATATTGCTCACATATCTGGGGTGCCGCACCAAAGCACACCCTAAATCTGCTGGATTCCATTCAGAAGAGAGCTGTGCGTCTCGTCGGCGACCCGGAGTTGACCCGGAATCTGGATAGTCTGGAACACCGCAGACATGTGGCCGAGATGTCTCTGTTTTACAGATACTTTCACGGCAGATGCTCCCAGGATTTGGCCCGCCTCATCCAGCCCCTGGCAACTCCTGTCAGTCATGGCAGACGGCAAGAGCGCACCAGTTCGTCGTACAACTGGAAACACCTAGAAAATCGCTTTACAAGACCACTGTTACTAAGGTAAATCAGTCCCAGCGAAATGAACAGCTATTACATCCTAACGGTTATGCCAATAAGGCTGAAGGACTTTCAACTACTTTCAACATTCGCCCCTTCGTGGTTCGAACTTTGTGCCAAATCTGAGTAGTATTGGCAATCTACAACCGTTTTATGAGGTAAGTCGATGTAACTTGAAGTTTAGTGGACGGACAAGTGTTAATTATCCTCGAGAGCGTGTGGAAGAGCTTCGGTTGGTGGTTTTTCCACGGAGCAACTGTTACCCTCGCTACCGGAGTTGTTCAAGAAAGAAGCCCTATTGTGGTACCGAACTTGTCACTTTTTTTCTTGGGATGACCTTGTCCATTAATTAAAAGAAACATTTCAGCCATCTCATTACGAATACGCCTTATGGGACGAAATACGTCATCGTACTCAGGATTCTCAGGAGCGAGTGATTGGATTTGTGGTTGCCATGGTAAATTTATTTAGGAAATTACCAAATATGCCCGAAGAACATACTCGACTACAGGTCATACGACGTAATGCACTACCCTACATTCAGTCTTGGTTGGCTACTTAACATGTTTCCTCTATCCAGGACCTTGTTGGGCTAAGCCGTTCTATTGAGGAGACTGAGGTTAGGATAAAACATTTTGCACCACCTCCAACAAACTATCGATATCTTCTGGAGCCTGAGTTGGCATATCACAGACCAACTTATCCTGTGGCCGCCATAAATGGTCCGTGTCTTCCTACCCCAGGTTTCGGTGTTGATGAAGGCATTACTCTAGAGAATCAGAGAGATATTCCTGTGGATGCCATTTGGACAATTTTGTGTTGGAATTGCAGAGAGACAGGTTATAGTTTTAAGCAATGTAGCAAACCTAAGACGATGGTTGCTTTCCGTTGTGTCGAAGGTAACTGTACCGTAACAACCTGTACAGTACGACTTGTAAAAAACGCACAGCCGGTAAGGCTGTAGAATCTCCTCAGTCTTCCCAAATATCTAATGGTGAAGCTCACCAAGCAAACCATGCTGTCTTTGATTATATTTTGACTCACGCTAAAGGTGACTCACGTCCCTTTCCGGAAGTTTCATCTACGGTAAGTATTTTAAGGGTCCTCTTGAATCAGGATGCTCCCGTATTATTCTTGGCCGTACCAGATGGATTATTGTTCAGCCTTTCTCTAAGCTTACTATTTGTGATAGGATAGGTTGTACTGTCGCCAATAGTCAAGTATGTCAATCTATTGGTTCCGTTCAGCTACGTTTTCAACTACGGGGCCGTGTGATTTTAATGGACCTCTTAGTAATTCCCTCATTGACTCATGAGCTTATCCTTGGTGTTGACTTTTGGATGAAGATGAAGATTGCTCCTGACCTGTACGCTGGAGAATGGTCTTTTGGAACAAACAATCAGTCCACCCCCGAAATAATGTCTCTTCAATCTCTTGATGTACTTTCGACAGACCAACGTTTTAGGGCTAGAAAAGCATGGAGCATCAAGGGTTAGAATGACATCAAACACATATAATCAGAAAAGGAAAATACTGACACCTAGGTGAAATTGCCCGGCTTGATCATGCCCAATTTGAATAGGGAATCACTGTCAATTATATCGTGACGGCTTTACTTTTACGAGAATCTATTATTATGTACAAGATCAGACAGTCCTCATATTTTCCTCCAAAAAGTAATTGTTTCATGGCTTCCATTGATCGATCGGTTAGCACAATAATATGTAGCGTAACGAATAAATAGCTCTTTGCTGTCATTGTAGTTTTCAGTTTTTTAAAGACTTTAAATGCAAAAATAACATTTACTTGAAATGAGTCTTAGAAACACATTTAGTTGCAGTGCTGGATTTACATCCAAGAAAATTGGAAGCTTTTACTCTAGGCAATAGAGACTAAATAAAGGGTTCACCTGGAAAATATGGTAGGATTTTGTTTTATTAGCTTACCTTATGTTTTTTTGGGTCGCTGATTCCGAATTTTTCACTTCCCACCAAAAAATCTCACCGGAAATTCTTTTTTTCTTGAAAAATAGCTTGTTATTTTGAAAATATTTGATTTTGTATATATTTTTTTAAATGGCCCAAAATTCTGAAAATATACAATAAAAAAATGTTTTAAATGTTTTTTCAGATGATTAAACGCATAAAGGCGCTAGTGCGTCGTCAAAGTTGCGCTCAGAGATGCAGCGAAGCAGGCGCGCGACGAACATTGGCAACCCTGGTCACCGCTGTAAAACCGTTGAGCCGCCGTACGCCCGGTCCTACGTGAGCGATTTGCAGCGAACGCGAACGCGAATCAGTGGCGATGCCGTGCGACTATATTAACTTTTCGTACGGCATCGCCAGCGCTTCGCGTTCGCGTCGACTGTAAATCGCTCACCTAGGACTTGGCGTTAGTATAAAATGCGTTGTCCGATTGAACGCACGTCTCGTTTCGTCTCAATTTGTATGTTTTCCGTACTTAGTTTGGTAAATGTTAATGTGACTTTTTCAGTGTGTATAAGGGATTTTTGTCTTTTATAATGAATACATTAGAAAATTGTTTTATTTGCGAATGCTCTTTAGCAGACGAGGAAACGGTAAAACGGACTGAATTCGTTCCGTGAAGCAAGTTTAAAAAGAGAAGATGGCAAGGATTATCTTTTAACTGACCTTGAGACTATCGTTGTGCACAGAAAATGTCAAAAAAGTTATATGAATCCAGAATTAATTGAGTCATTTAAACGGAAAAATTCAAACTTTCCGGTTATTCCGCAGCGGGAATCGAGATCTGCGACCCAAATTTTGATTTTCCTGAACTCTCCTTTTTTTGTGCGAGAAAGTGATAACGGAGGATTTTTAAAAAAAATGAAGCGCGTAAACGACCCGAACAGAGAGATCGTGTGGTCGAGGTGACTCAATTAAATATTGGAAATGAAGTGTATCTGGCAAAACGGATAAATAATGAATGGGGTGATGGCATCGTAAACCGGCTAAATCTAGTAACAGATCTAGTGGCAGAAGAGGTAAAATATCATAACTCCTGCATGAAAAAGCTCAATATACCCGATCTGAAAGCTGCTGAAGCGGATGGAGCTCCCAAACTAAAGCGAGGCCCCAGCGTAGATCAGGTAAAGAAAGCTATGAGTTATATCTTTAATCATCTTGATGAAAATTCTAGTGAATGTCAGTTTTCATTGCAAGAATAAATTAACGAAATAAAATGTGATTACCATCCTCATGTAAAAACCATTAAATCTCAACTTATCAACAGATATGGCGATGGTATATTGATATCGGACTGTTCAAATAAGTCCACTATAATTTGGTCCCGTGGCGCGAGCAACAAAATCCTGACAGACGCTTGTTACACCGACAAAAAATGTAAAGACGAGAAAGCTGAACGAAAGCGCATTGTTCAGGCAGCGGCTGAGATAGTTTTGGAGGACATAAGATCTAAAGTTTATGAAACAAAGCGTCCTTCCGCCAACTTTTTTGGAAGTGCTGATTCAGATATTCCTGACACTCTCAGCCTTTTTCTATAGGGTGTAATTTTGAAGCATAAAAAAGGTAATACGAATAAGTGGCGAACAAAATGTACGTCTCTTGCACACTGTTTAGTAGCTGCCGCTAGACCCAGATAATTTCTGTCTCCTGTGCAAATTGCAGTCGCAGCTTACATTTATAAAAAGTTTGGATCACGTAGACTGATTCAAACACTCGAATCCCTTGGATTTTGCACCTTTTATGCTGAAACCACAACGTTTGAGATTTCGGCGATAATGCGCCCACCTTTAGATATTGATCCAAATTCGTTTTCGCAATTCATATTCGATAACGCAGATTTTAATTCCCAAACCCTTGTTGGTTATCAAACGTTTCACGCAATAGGAGGAATTCAATATGTTACGCCAAAATCTGCGATAGCTTGAGATCAATTCATTGAGCGCATGACTAAAAAATCCTCAGCAGAAATTGTTGGAAAATTCGGTTACAATCCGTTGAGATTTTTTGAAAAAAAGAAAGCATCATGTTTATCGGAAACAGAATATTTAAACCTAAATGACACAAAAATGGTTTCTACTAAAATTTTACCCTCGAGCAGTGATTTTATATGGCTTTACGGCAAATATAGTGGTCTAGTCTTACCTGGTTGGAGCAGCTTCATGGAAGAAGCGACTACATCTCTTTCATTTCAGGAGACATTATTTGTAGCATGCTTGCCATTTATAAATGCACCGGTGAGTGATTATGACACAATCTACACTTCTTTACTTTTTGCGTCAGAAAAGAGTCTCAAAATGGACCAAGAAACTTGCGTCGTTACATTTGACCAGTCGCTCTACATAAAAGCGCAATATATTCTTGCTAACTGTGGTCCAGATTTCAAGCTGAGTAACGTGGTCGTTAGACTTGGTGGCTCTTATTTAATGATGTCCTTTTTTAGGTTCTGTCGGGTACCTTATGAAAAGAACTATTTCATACCGTTTATGCAATGAACTCTATTGATAAAATGATGGAGGGTCACGCATATTCCAGTGCCCTTAGAGCTCATTTTTCGGCGTACGTTGCTCTGTCTAAGAATATCATGTCGTCCATTGATTTTCCTGTCGAGTTGAAGGATGGTTTACATGAAATTTTACGGAATTTGGACAAATCCTCTGTTTTATCGATTGAAGATAATTAGTATTATTGCAAGCTAACAGAAAAATTTGAAGAAAGATTATCAGAATTAGAACAGCTACGACCTACAGCAAAATTGGGGATACAATACCTTAAAATGAATACTCTGGCCAAGCAGTTTATGGAAGCGGAACAAATGGGCAACTGGGAACTCCATCTAGACACAATTCAGAAGATGTTACCCCTTTTTTTCAAGTGGACATTTTTTGTATGCAAAGTCTTGTCACTTATATTTGCAGCAAAGGAGGCCATTAAAAGACAGAATGCCTCAAAACGAATATGAGACTTTCACATCCGGTGGCAATTTCACTATTCGTCGCAATAATAAATTTTTCAGCGGGACTTGGAGTGTCATGGTGATTGAGCAATCCCTTATGAAAAGTATGAAGAGCTCAGGTGGTCTTACTCGCGGAAGAGGCATTTCAGAAGCAGTTTTAACTACATGGACCCTCGGCACCGTATATTTACAAAATATTTGTGATTGTGTCGAAAAATTTTGTAACGTTGCTTACAAATCTTCCGAGCAACATGTTGAACTCAGAGAAACAAGAATCAATCGTGACAAAGAAGATACGTTAAAGAGAACTTGGTTTAATGGGCATATCAAAACTTGAAGGTTCCGATTTTCAAACTGTCAAATACAAGCGAAATGAAAGGTGCAAGCCACTCGGGACCATGAAGTCAGGTATCACAGTCGATGAAGAAACTGTGGCTGTAGACCCTCTTCTGATTTTTCGAAGGATTTGTATTGCAAAAAATCAGAAGCCGAACTTGAAAAGATTTTGGAATACGAGCTCTCTCAGTTTCCTTTGTCAATTTTTAATGAAGAAGGTCTCCACAAAGGAATAAAATCGTCCCTTTATAAAGAATTGAAACCTCTTGCTGATGAGCAAATAGACATTGAAGATGCGATATATGTTATTGATGGCGGATTCCTTCTTCATCGCGTTGTTTGGCCCCGAAATGTATCTTTTTCTTTAATTTATGATGCATATATTGAATACGTTGTATCAAAATACACATCAAATTGCGTCGTCGTATTTGATGGTTATACAGATAACGCTAAGAAAGTCAGCACCAAATTCGCTGAAAGGGTGAGAAGATTACGAAAACACTCATCAGTCGATATAATTTTTGATGATGAATCAATAACACCCACAATTCCTCAAGAAAAATTTTTGTCCAACAGCATGAATAAAGTTCGTCTTATATCGATGTTAAAAAGTGAATTTGCGTTCAAAAACTTAAAAGTACGTCAAGGCCAGGAAGATGCGGACTGCTTAATTATTAAAACGGCGATTGAAGAGGCGTCAAAACATAAATCAGGAGTGATAATTGCTGGCGAAGACGTAGACTTATTGGCTCTCTTGATAGGTCTGTGTAAGGCCTCGAATATTTATCTTTTAAAACCCGGCCGAGCGAAGGTACCGCCACAATTTTTTTCAGTTTCCAGTGTACAAGAAAAAGTAATAGCTGAAAACATTTTGTTTTTACAGGCATTCAGGGATGCGACACAGTCTCTGCTTCGTTTGGAAAAGGCAAAAAAAATTCTTATTGTATTCATTAATAATCCTGATTTACTGCCATATGTCAAGCTTTTCCTCACGCCAAACGCGGATCCACAAGCCATTGCAAACGCTGGCAATCAATTTCTACTTCGCCTATGCTGCAGTGCTGCAAATTCAACTTTAAATTCCTTGAGATATAAAACTTTTATTAGAACGGCGTATAACAGCACGCATAACATCGCAAATTTGCCTCCTACCGAAGCTGCAGCAGAACAGCATTCGTATTGCACATACCATCAAGTACAACTTTAGCAGGCGAACGAGTTAAAATCTGAAAAATGGGACTGAAAAAGAACACACGAAGGCTTAACTCCAGTCACTACTTATATGCCTCCCTTTCCACCACAGCTTTTAAAGCTCTTATCTTGCAAATGCAAGAAAGGTTGCCGAGGAGCATGCAGCTGCCGGAAAAGCAGGCTGCGATGTTCGGTGATGTGCCTTCAATGAAACAACACCTGTGGAAACGCTCCGGACGAAGACATCGGGGACCTGGAGCATGACGAAGATGACCCTGAGGAAGTATATTTAGAATTGCTAGATGAGGATATGGACAGGGAGGAAGACTCGCTGGAGCGACGATGATCACCCTGGAGAAAGATTCCATACAGAAAACTTGATAGGTGAGCTTTTGATTCTCCTGCAATTTTCTCTCCATGCATCACACTATATTTCTGTCCTCACCCTCTCTCCCCCTAAGTGTACAACACTTAGTAGTTCAAGGCTGACTTTATTGTCTCTTTAAGAAAAAAAATTGGTGTATTGGATATTTTTTCATTAAGTAACTGAAAGTTTTTCCTCTTGTTTCAGAAGCTAATAAGAGTGATTCTAGCTCAGAAAGTGAGGCCTTTGATGAGCCTGGTCCTTCAACAGCTGTAAAACGACGCCGAAGAAACATAGTTGTGAAAAATTAGGTTAATTGAAAGACTTTGCAACATTGCAACTTTAAATTTTGAATATTTTAATTATTTTAATTTATTTTAAGCATGTTGAGACTTTCTTTTAAATTTTTTGTAAATTTTCAAGTGTTTTTAGATTTTCCGGCTCACTTTAATAAATTTATAGTGACTATGGCTGTTTATTAAACAAATTTATTTAATTTTTTCAAAATATTTTGTTTTGGCGCCATTTTTTTAAATTTCCGGTATTTCCGGTGAGATTTTTTGGTGGGAAGTGAAAAATTCGGAATCAGCGACCCAAAAATCATAAGGTAAGCCTATAAAAGAAAATCCTACTATTTTTTCCAGGTAATATTCTCTATTGCCTGGAGTATTTGATATTTTCGAATAATTGTGTCAAATAAAAGAGTTAGGATTTTCATTAAATTCTTTATATTTTTATTTTGAATATCTATTAAAATAAATACGTTATGGATATATTTATTTATTAAACTATATTTGAATGAACACTTCTTAATAGCTTACGGCAGCAAGTAGTGAAAACATGATAAATGATTATAATACAATAAATCTTAATATATGAAAGAAAGCACTCAGGACCGTAAATCACTTTGTTACGGTTGTTTGGTTAAACTACTCATTAGCTCATAATGATGACATAAAGTGTTGTGGTTTAGCAAGTTTGCCAATAAAACCTGATAATTTCTGAATTACATGACTAATATTATAAAGTGTTTGTTTTTACGAGCTCATCACAAATGTTAAATAGCCTGTTTCACTTAACCATTTCGCTACTGAACGTATTGTTGCAATAAAAAGGTATTATATTTTTATTGAGCATGGGCAATGTTGACCTCTTCGAATGGCTATATGATACAAAATCATAATCAGTCTTTTTTAAGTATATATTTTCATCACGTCAGTAATTTTCAGTCAAATAAAAATGGTTCACTCGAACAAAAAGTTTTATTTTCGCTTAAAACTCTAAACTAAATAAAACGGATAATCATAACAATAAGAAATGAAATTAGTTTTTTCTACAACTTTTATTTCGATAAAGAGGGTGCGATATTTGGGTCCCCGCAGTCCGCAGTATAGCGGTTTTGAGTGAAAAATAGTTTCGATCGAGTTTTACAAAATTATAATTGTGACGTTTACACAATTTTTTCAAATAGAACAAAGGTAGCTCATTACAATATCTAAAAAGGGCATCTTATGAAAAATTTACATGCTATTAATAATTCATGGTGAAGCTAGAAAAAATGCCGTTGTTGCTGCACCGCTTTATTCGGAAGGATATCCCAACAGACGACATCCCACTAGTCGTTATTTTCCAAAAATGGATCAAAAGCTTCGAAATGAGACCGAAGATGATAACCGAATCCAATTCATTAAAAGTGCGGATAAAGAAATTGACGTACTGGCATTTGTCCAAGTCGACAACATGATATGCGTGAGAGAAATTGCTTTGGAATGTCAAATCAGTGTCTCATCCGTATGGAGAATCCTAAAAAATGAAATAATTACCGTTTATTTAAATATCAATTACACCAACACCTCTACCCAAATGGCCAAGATAGGAGATTGGAATATTGCTACTGGTTTTTAGAACAGTACGAAAACGATTATAGATTTTCCTTTTAAAATTCTTTATTCGAGTCGATTTACAAATTTGAGCATGTTTAACAGGAACAACAAAATATATTGGGCTCAAGAAAATCGACATCAAATGGTAATAGGAAATTTTCAAGACAGTTTTAGTTTTAACTGTTGGATGGAAATAATGGGAGAAATAATTTTGGGCCCAATATTCTTTGATAGGAATCTGGTGAACTTTGACGATATGAAAACTAAAATTTTATGGATAATGTACCTTTAGCAAACGCTGTTGAGAAAATTGGATTGGTGCTAATGGACCGATTAGATGACCTCCAATATAAAATTTAATTTTTAATATGTAAATTTAGGCGTTTTGATAACATTGTAATTTTTGAGTAAATTTCCGGATCTAACGCCCTTAGATTTCTTCTTATGGAATAACATTGCCAAGATCAGCATGGTGGTCATTTTGAACATATAGAACAACAAGTTCATTAGATTTTATAGTCACGTTTTAGCAAGTTTTCAAAATACCTAGGTAATAGGGTATTATTTACTGTATCAAAAGGCAGGTAACATTTCATCAGTAGCCAGAAAATTTTTGGACCATTTTGAGTTCACAGTTTCAAAGACCTCTAAAAAAGCAGCTCAGTTTTTTAACGTTCCCTGCTCCGTGTGCGTTTGTTGTTAAATCTAATATGACTTAACTTTAATAGAAATCTGGCCAAAGGCATTGTAGAAGACAGTGTCACCGAATATTAACTAACGATAAGAAGGCCCACTCAACGGCGGCAACTTTGATGTGCGTGTTCAGCGAGCGCTACAAAGGAATCGTCGTTTATTTTCTTCGTTGCGTGGTAATGATCGGCGAACTCCGCCGCACACAGGTTGAATTTAACTAAAAGCTGGCCATGACGAAATTATTTATAGCACTCTAGTACTCTAGTTGGCTTTGGAAAAAACAATTGATATCTTTTGAATTGTTTGCAGCGCCCTGTCAAACTTACGTTATGGTTTTTTATTATTAAATAAATAAATAAATAAATAAAAACGACTTTTATTAATTAAGAATGAAAATTTCATTTTTTGAAAGCATCATGCTTCAGTGTGGCGAAGTCTAGCTACAAGCTATTCAACTTAACCACTAGAAGCAAAAAAAAATAAGTAAATGACAACAAAAGGAGGAAGAATTGAGTGAAAATACTAAAAAGCACTTACATACTATTTAATATTAAGATACCATACTATAAACCTCGATATGAACTCACCAAACACACTGTTTCATTATGTATTCTCATTTACCTTGAGAGTAGATATTTTTTATATTCCTTTTTAAATATAACAAAAGATGTTTTTTGTTTTAAATTAGCTGGTAGCGAATTGTACAACATGATTGCATTATAAACTTAACTTCTTTTGAAAAGAGACGTTCGATGTCTAGGGATTGAAAACACGCTATCATTTCGTAGATTATTACGTAATATACGGTTGTGATGACGCAATATAAACTTTGCTTTGAGGGGGGAAGGGTGGTTACTTGTTATAAGCTGATGGGTAAAATTTACCAGATGAAGATTTCTGCGCTGCTCCATATTTAACCAAGCCAATTCTTTTATCTTTTGAGACACATGACCATATCTTTGGAGACTGCAAACAAGTCTGCAGCAATTATTTTGAACTTTTTGAATACGAATTTTGGATTCAAGATCCAGACACGGGTCATAAATAAAGTGACAGTAGTTAAAATGTGATAACACTAGGCTTTCACATAAATTACGTTTTAAAGTTTTATTTAAGAAGTGTTTATTTGAATACAAAAGCTTAAGGTTAATGAATGCTCTTTGATTTAATTTTTTAAGATGTTCACGAAACCTAAGCTCCGTGTCTAAAATGATACCAAGGTTCCTGGTGGAATCTACCACATTTAAAGGAACGGTATTGATTTTTAAAGATATCTGTTGCTTAACCAGTTACCCTATTCTTCGCATCAAAAAATAGCGCATAAGACTTGTCTGCATTTAGTTTAAGGTTATGTTCCAATGACAGTTCATAAATATTATTTAGTTCGTTATTAATTAATTACTCAGCATTATGAGCATTATTGACATTAAAGTGAGCATACAGCTGTGTATCATCAGCGTAGGCCTGAGCACTACAATAAGCTATAGATTTTAAAATACTAGTCGTATACATAAAAAAAAATATCACCAAATAAATATTTTGATAAAGTTTGTATTCAACTAGCTGCTTCACAAATCTATTAACGTTTTTAATTAGTTATTATTGATAACAATACTCAAGGTGTGTATTAACTAAGAGATTTTGATTTTGTGTTAACGATTTCACCATATTTCCGAATACAAATATTCTGACAAAAGGATGAGCTAGTCGATGGCCGCCGCGTCGAAGTTTATGGCAACTTTTCCTAAGTCCTTTTAGAAAACCTACTTATAGATGCAAACGGCAGCCAGTAATGTAGTGGAGAGGTAGGTTCGTGGATCCTCGGTACACTTTAGTAAAGCTATTGGGCACCACCAAATCATCTGGGACTCGACTTGGAAAAAAAACTATAATGTTGTTAAATGCTGAAAAGTAATTTTTGGAGGAGCTTTTCAATAAGGCATAATATTTCCCCAAAATAAATACTTTATTCTTTCCCTATTAATGAGGAGATCCCTCAATATAAAACAACAATTATACAGTACAATTACAATCACATGTATAAACAATAAAGCAATAGAAAAGAAACTTACATAATACTGACTATTATCAACAATATCGGTGTCAGGTACGAACTGTTAGGCAAATATTCTGCATACCCAATAATAGGTCACTAGAATGATGGTAAATAGCGCACAGGGTTTAAAATTCATGAATTTTATTCTGCCGCAATAATATAAAATAAAGTATATGTATAATCACTCAATCTGTAATTAATCTAAATTTGCCGAGACAGCTTTACAAATAAAAATAACTTATGAAGTAGGTTTTTCTAAGTTAAATTTATTCTTCAAATTTATACCAGTATTAGTATATGTACATGATCCATGCAACTCCAGAGTACTTCAAATCATAACTTCACATTTTCAAATTTGTTACATCACATCCAGCCGATGATAAGCAATAAAGGAATGAGACGCAAGCGGTGGTTCTAACCCAAAACATGCTGGAAATGATATCGCAAGTATGCAAAGCAATATACGTATACCAGAGCGGTACCCGTGGAGAGGACCCTAAAAACAATTGTTTGTCTTAGCAAAAAGTAAATATCCAACATTGAAATGATTACTCATAACCTAACTAGCTTTTCATCTTACCTATAGATCTATCTATAGGGCCTATTGCCTGGTAATAGCCAGTGGAACAAAACGAACAGCGTACATTCTAGAGATTTCTCCAAAACCAATAATCGACCATTCCAATGATCAGCAACATGAGAGCAACAGCAAAACATAGATTCTTCTAGAAAGATTGGAAAATAGAATTAATTCCACTGAAAGACTGCATGAAAAATTTGTGACTTACCACGTGGAGGTAGGATTCCAATAACTCAACGCAAACTAATATAGGTAACCTCCATGGCCCTGGTTCGAGTCAAAATACTTAAACGTAGCAAAAATATCATAAAATAATGACCCCAATTATTTAAACCAGTCCATGAGGATTTGCATCTCGGCCTCGAAGAAGCCACAAAGGATGCCGGGTTATCGACTCGTCGCCCAGACAGCACGGCGCAAAAAGAAAGATCCTGGAACCAATTTTCACACTTTGACCTCTAAACATTGCTGCCAACCTAACTTAGTTGAAATAGTGAGTCCGAGAGCATCCACGTCACTGCTTTAGACCATATTCTCCAAACATCAAGTAGATACGCCTTAAGAGGAACCGTTACTTAGGAACGTCGATTCTTGGACATGTCTAGTTTAAAAGTCAAAATCATATGGTGTGCCTGTCTTACTGATAGACTGATAGGTGAATAATATTTTGACACTTGATAAATGAAAACACGAAATCTCTCCGAAAGATGAATAAAACAAAAGGAAACAATACACCGAAACACAATTAGATAAACAAATTATAATATACATTAGAGGACTTTTAGGATCTCCAAATAGTTTGAGGTATGTACTGCTAGAAATTGATCTAAAATAATACATATTCTAGGTTACATTCGCATCGAACAAATTGTTAAGTTTTTATCAACTTTTGGATCAAAGAAAAGCTTGTGAGCATTTTCCCGAGTAATAAAGAGGGCTCAAGTATTAAAATCCAAAGGCATAAGCCTAGCGAATTGGAATGCACAATCAGAACCTATAAAAGAAATTTCCGAGACCTAGTCGAGTACCTTCGACTCTGCAAGGGATAAAAACCAGCCTTGTTGTTATGATCATCTCATGCATGTGTAGTACATCATAAATGTAAATATAGAATGTATTCAATAAGTTTCAAAGCCAAAACAAGGTAATGTACACTATACCTATATTGGAATAATCCAAACTAAATTGTGTCTGTAAATAAAAATAAACATAAACTAAGCAAAGCAGTAGCATTTGTTCATGCCAAAATTTGAAATGGCTACAAGGTGGCCTGCCAACATGATTGTTTTATTTGTATCATGGCCCGCCGATATTCTGCTAGTTTTCGCGTGGGGAAGGAGACACGCCGTTGACATGCCGCCGCGGAGAGTGCTCCTTCTTATCATATGGTTTTGACCAAATACATAATAAAAAGATAAAGACTGTACTAGACTGCTAACGTGCTAACACTTCGTTGAGGTTATGTGTTGGTGTTATACTTAATTGTGCAACAACTGAAGCCAACTGATCCCTTGTTGGCCAAACTTGTAACGTGCGCAGTTTTCCCTGATGCTGTCTTGTTTGAGCATTTATGTTTCTCTGTTTTTTGCTTCATATGTTGTACTGAAAGTATTTTCAAAATGGTTTTATGTCTCTTAAATTACCCTTAACGCAACGCATTATTAAATTGGAATTTTAAAAACTATATCTGTTTTAAAGTCGTCGGTACGGGCGGGCAAGAAATTGAATAATCGATTAAACGCTTAATATTTTAGCAAATAATTGAATAATCGATTAATCGATATTTTCTGAAATATTAATCGACTAGTCGATTAATCGATTAATCGGTAATTTCTTAAAAGTGAATCAAATAATCGAATATTTTCGCCCACCCCTAATCCCATAATATTGTAGTAAGTGAAACTGAAGCTGAAATTTCGGTAGAAGCATTATTGCTGATGCAAGACTGAGGTTATTATAAAAAGAGGTAATAAATACTTTGGCTGAATCAGCAGATAAAATTTATAATTTAGTTTTAATTTGTAAATATGGCTTTGATATTACCTTGAGAGAGTCAGAATATAAGCAAGTGTTTTTGAACAACAGCTGCACTGATGCTTCTATATTTTTTACTAGTTTGGTCCCTATTAGATTAGTTTTTTAAAATAGCGATACTTCTGAAATACTTGTATGGCAAAATTGCAGGCCCTCATCAACGCGTTTCTGTCGTCCACTTAACATTCATTTTGCTAGTGAGACTCCTGAATTAACCGTTGGAAAAACAAAATTTGGATCATCGAATTAAAAATTGAAAACCCTTTTTAACAACGAAAGAGCCCTTCATTTTCAAAATCATTTTTTTAAAACGGTTTAAGAACATACAAATGATTTTTATACATGATTTTTATCGTTAGTGATAATTGATACACCCTATATATAAATATAGATGATGAGCCAAAAATGCAATAATTATTTATCTAAAACACGATATATTAAACGTGTAATACTTAATAACTTTTATGTCCTATTTCTGGTAAACCTTATTATGGCCAGCTTTCCTAGAAATTCGACCAGTGTGCGCCGGGTCCAAAGGTCGTCTGCCAGTATCATGCTAGTTTTCGCGCGGGGAAGGAGGCATACCGTTGACGTGCCGCCGCGGAGAGTGAATTTTCTTATCGTTAGTTAATATTCGGTGACAGTGTTCGGTGAAAAGCAAACTGTACACACATAATCGAGATAATCCGCTCCCTGAAGAGAAATGCCGCCATAATAGTATATTAAGATACTAGTTTTAAAAGACTCGCTTGCGGGGAGTTTCCTAACATGCATGTGCGATATATGTCTTTTAAAACGTGTATATTATACTTTTTTTTCTATTTTGCAGGTTTTTTAATGAAAGGAAAACATTAATTTATTCTAGTTCCGATCAATAGTTGCGCGACCATCTTGTCATTTTTGACGTCTTTATTACTAGAAATCCCATTGAAAGCGGTACCGAAATTTTTCTTAGTGGGCCTTGACATTGAACAATTTTATTAATACCGTAGCAACTGGTGAGCAAAAGTATTGTCGATGTCGAAGCTCTTTTCTCTTAGACACTCCTTTGCGTGTCGAAATGGAATCATTTTGTACGCAAAATAGAAAAAAATTATTTTAAGTCAGCTTATTAGGCTACAGTTCTGAGTATCCAGGGTGCTGCAACTGTTTCGTCATTATGAAGGGCCGTGGTAGACCCACCTTTTCACAATCGACACAGAGGATGAGTGCCCTAGATGCAAAACTCGCTAATCGACAAAATTTTAAAAAATTAGTTAGATTCACTATCGGGATTGCATCATAACATATTATAATAAAATCAGATATTTTGGTGCAAAACTAGCTTATTAGCGTATAAAATCGCCTCTAAAATTCACGACTCGATGCAAAACTTGCTTTATGTTTAGCTAAATAAGAAGCAAAGTTGCTTTTTACAATGCATCCAATCAGCATCGCTCCCAAAAGCACGTGATCTTTGTCGACAAGCGGCGCGCTCTGATGTTGGTGACATTCGATCGAACGAGCCATTTTTTTAATTTTATTTTCGCGTTTGCGACGGAAACGATGTTTTGTCTTTGAGAGTTTTAAATAATTGTTATTATTTAAATAATTTTAACGCGAAAACAATGGACAGTGATTTAAGTATTACAGACACTGATTTAAGTGTTACCTACCTTACCAATAAAGCCTTGTACTAGTAATACGTGCTGAAAAAGGGCCCGAGGAGAGAGCAAAAGGCAAAAACTCAAGAAAATTAGGTAATGACAGTGTCATGTTTTTGATTTCCTTATTGTAATACAATTTCATGTTAATTTCAGATATACCCCAAAAGAGTTACCAGAGCTTCCAACTTGTGGGCATAAGGGTCAGCCAGGTAAGCCCTATATTACTGCTCTTCTTTAACAATGCGCCAAATTCAAAGATTTCACAAAAAGCAATGAAAAAAACAAACACGACTGTTTTGTCCAATAAGGATGTTGCGAGGGTAAAAATGCAGAAGATCAAAAACGCAAAAAGAAAAGATATCCATTAATAATTTCATCACTACTGATCATGGCGAAAAAGTACGAGTTTGCAGGACTGCGTTTTTAAAAATTAGCGGACTTAGTAGGGACAGAATTGAGCGTGTTATGAGAAACTGTTTTATGGAGAAATTCCCCGAGAAAAACGGGGAGGTAATCCCATCCCATTGGTGATAAAAACGACGACAAGAAAATATCAATCAAGAATTTTATTGACTCTCTTAATTGTGATGGAGAGTCATTAATGTCAAAGTCAAACAAGCAGTCGTGTGTATGTATCTCCCTTGTGACTTGAATTATACAAACCTGTGGAAGATTTATAATTCAAGAATTGAAAACGAATTGGGCGAAATTTTGGGATATTTTAGGAATTACTTGAACACACACTATAATATTGGATTCGGCACTCCAAAGTCGGATCGACGTGTTTAAGAAACAAAGAAAAAATTAAAAATAAAGATTTACCTGCCATTGATAAAAAGAACCTTATAATAGAGCAACGTCTTCACAGATTAAAAGCCAAAGCGCTTTTTGCTTTATTGAAGAGATCGTCGGAAAATGTTGCAATTTTTTCTTTCGATTGCCAAAAAAACTTGTTATTGCCAAAATTGCCCGACCAAGCTTGTAATTTCAGTCAGCAAATTAATTATTATTATAATTTTACTGTTGTTCATGGTCCATCTACTGCAAAGCTGAGTTTGTATAATGTTTATTCATATGTGTGTCCAGAATAAGAATTTTCCAAGAATTCTAATTCTATTGCATCAGCGGTTTGGGATGTATTGTGCAAGTTTAATTTTCATGAAACAATAGCTTCTGTTCATTTATTTGACGATGGTTGTGGGGGGCAAAATAAGAATAGTATTATTATGGCTATGATTTCGTTTTGGCTTCAGACAAAAGCTCCCAGCCTTATCCAATCTGTTACCCTAACATTTCCAATCGTAGGTCATTCCTTCATACCACCCGATCGAGTATTTGGAATGGTTGAAAGAGAAGTAAACAAAAAGATCTGATATTGTAAAGCTCGCTGACTATGACGAGATTCTGGCTCATAAGTCAACGCTACGTACATTGGGTGTAGATTGGCATATACATGATTTGAAAAATAAGTCCCAAATTTTTTCCAATGGCGAAACAAATTGTCTCATTTGAAGCGAATCAATCTACAACTCTGATATTTGCCAAGCGAAATCTGTTTCCAAAAGAGAAAAAAAAACAACATATATTAATCCCAAGGTACTTCCTACTGGCTCTTACCTAAAAGGTGATAAATCCACAACAATTTCCCTTTTGAAAAACATTACGATGATGGCTGGGAGGATAATGCCGATTTTAAATTTTTCGTTGAAAATCTAATAAACGTTAACCATAAAAAAAAGAAATACTAATGAACAAAGTAATGTCGAAGACCATCCGAAATAGATCTACCTATGTAAATTGAAATAGTTAGTTTTCTACAGCCGCGCGCAAAATAACTAATTACTAAATTCAAATGAAATCGCAAAATCGACGAATGCCGTGGATCCTTATTTTGCGCTCTAGCGCGAACATGGAACAGAAAATTCTCACTTTTTTCGTCGAGTGTGCTATGAATGGTCATGGAAACCGAAGATAAATAAATGACAGTCATGCGTTTGTTACAGTTTGTTGTTGGCACCCCTGTTCTAAATATGCCGGAAGCCCAAATATAATATGTCAAAACTGACAGTCCTTTACAAATTTCAGAATAAGTATAGAGAAAAATGTGCATTTAATTTTAAAAAATGCGGCTGTAGAGAAAGTTCTGTGTGTTTTTCGAGCGCAAAGTAAGATTGCCGTTTTCGAAAGATTACTGCGCTCCGCTACGCGTCGCGCAGTAACATTCTTTCTTAAGCGGCAATCCGTTACTTTGCGCTCTAAATACACAAATAACTATTGTATTTTTTGAGCGCAAAGTAACGGATTGACGTTACGCGTCGCGCAGTAATTTTTCGAAAACGGCAATCTTACTTTGCGCTCGAAAACCACACAGAACTTTTTCTACAGCCGCATTTTTTAAAATTAAATGCACATTTTTCTCTATACTTATTCTGAAATTTGCAAATGACTGTCAGTTTTGACATATTATATTCGGGCTTCGGGCATATTAGGAACAGGAGTGCCAGCAACAAATTGTAACAAACGTACGATTGTCATTTATTTATCTTCGGTTTCCATGACCATTCATAGCACACTCGACGGAAAAAGTGAGAATTTCCTTTTCCATGTTCGCTCTAGAGCGAAAATAAGGATCCATGGCATTCGTCGATTTTGCGATTTCCTTTGAATTTAGTAAAGGCTGATTTTCATATATATACTACTGTGCACCGACTGTGCGCCTACCGTGCACCTACCGTGTCGTTTTCACTGTAAATCAAAAAATTGTATGTTCCATATAAAACGCACTGATGCCCTTATTTACATTTTCACATATAGGACTGTGCCCCAGATAAATCCACACCAGATGCGAAACCTCCCGCCTAACGCATGAAACAAGAATTTGTTTAAAGCTCCGCCTCCTTGGGATGGCCAGCCATCCCAATAAATAGTCAGGGCAAGCTCTAGTGTGATTCTAAACGCGAGCCACGCGAGTCTTTTGGTTTAGTCCGAGAGCGTTACGAAAAATAATTAATCTTTATTTTATTTTTGTTAAAAATGACTGGTTATAAGTGCCTTTATTTGAATTGTTCTACTAGAAGCGGTGGCGAAAAATCATTATTTAAATTACCCCACGATCCTGAAAGGTATGCATAAATGTTGTTTAATGCACATTCCAGCACACTTATTTCCAAAATTATTGCATATTCTAAAATCGAATGACCACGAAATTCAATTAAATCTCAAAACTGGCAGATACAATGTTATAGTTAAATCTTTTTTAAATCCAACTAATGTTATACAGTGTCCGTCAGAATATTGACCACATATGGGAAATTTTTCTATTATTATGATATCGGGACTTTTGTTTTAACCAATCAACTCTGCATGTCTGACTGTCTAAAAATGCATTTTAACATTGAAATTATTTCTGTTTTCCTAGTATAGGGCCTCAAATCGTCAAAAAATGCATGCTACATTTGCCACATTCATGACGTCATACACGAGATAGATCGTGTTAGTTTGCTTATTTAAACCGAAATTTGATTATAAAGCATCGGAATCGGTTCAAATGACTAAAATAAATTGGAACTAACTGAAACTAACCGAAAGTTTATTGAACGACTAACCAAAACCAACCAAAAGTACCAAAACGGGCTAAAACGTATCGGAACAGGTTACAAAAATTAAAGTAAGTTAAAACTAATCAAAACGAACCGAATTTTGGCGACTAACCAAAACTAACCGAAAACATTAAATGTGATTATAACGTGTCGGAACCCGGTTCAAATAACTGAAATAAATTGGAACTAACCGAAAGTTCGTTGGACCACTAACCAAAACTAACCATAAGCGCCAAAATGGACTAAAACCTATAGGATCAGGTTACAAAACGTTAGGTAAGTTAAAATTAACCAAAACGAACAGAATTTTGGGACTAATGAAAACAAACCACAACCATTGAATTTGGTTATAACGTATCGGAACCAGTTCAAGTGACTAAAATAATTTGGAACTAACTGAAAGTAACCGAAAGTTGATTGAATGACTAACCAAAACTAACCAAAAGTAACTAAAAGCACCAAAACGGGCTAAAACTTATCAGAACAGATTACAAATGTTAAGTTAAAACTAAGCTAAATTAACCGAATTTTGGCGACTAACCAAAACTAACCAAACACATTAAAATTGCTTATAACGTGCCGGAACCGGTTTAAATGACTAAAATATATTAAAACTAACTGAACTTTACGGACAGTTGATTGAACGACCAACTAATCAAAAGTAACCAAAAGCACCAAAACGGCCTAAAACGCATCGAAATAGATTAAAAATATTGAAGTAAGTTCAAACTAACCCAAATTAACCGAATTTTGGTGACTAACCAAAACTAACCAAAAACATTAAAAATGCTTATAACGTCTCGGTACCGGTTCAAATGACTAAAATAAATTAGAACTAACTGAATTTAACTAACCCAAATTAACCGAATTTTGGCGACTAACTAAAATTAACCAAAAACGTGTAAATTGGTTATAACGTATCGGAACCTGTTCAATTGACTAAAATACACGGGAACTGGCTGAAAGTAACCGAATGTTGATTGAATGACTAACCAAAAGTAACTAAAAGCACCAAAAAGGACTAAAACATATCGAAATAGATTAAAACTATGGAAGTAAGTTAAAACTAATACAAATTAACCGAATATTGGTGACTAACCAAAAACACTAAAATTGAGTTTAACGTATCGGAACTGGTTCAAATGACTAAAATAAATTAAAACTAACTGAAAATTAGCCTTTTTCGGTGCTTTTGGTTAGTTTTGGTTAGTCGTTTAGCCAACTTTCGGCTAATTTCAGTTAGTTTTAATTTATTTTAGTCATTTGAACCGGCTCCTATACGTTATTACCAATTTAGGTTTTTTTGGTTAGTCATTCAATCAATTTTCGGTTACTTTCAGTTAGTTTCAATTTATTTTCGTCATTTGAACCGGTTGCGATACGTTATAACCAGTTTAAATGTTTTTAGTCAATTTAAGTTAGTCGCCAGACTTCGATTAAATTCAACTTAGTTTAATATTTTTAATCTGTGCCGATACGTTTTAGCCCTTTTTGGTGCTTTTGGGTACTTTTGGTTAGTCGTTCAATCAATTTTCGGTTGATTTCAGTTAGTTTTAAATTATTTTAGTCATTTGAACCATTTCCAATACGTTATAACCAATTTTAATTAGTTTAGGTTAGTCGCCAATATTCGGTTAATTTGGGTTAGTTTTAACTTACTATAATATTTTGAATCTGTTCCGATACATTTTAGCCCGTTTTAGTGCTTTTATTTGCTTTTGGTTAGTTTTGGTTAGTTATTTAATCAACTTTCGGTTACTTTTAGCTAGTTCCAATTTATATTAGTCGTTTGAATCAGTTCCGATATGTTTTAATCAAATTTAATGTTTTTTTTTACTTTTGGTTAGTTCTTAAAATTTGGCTCGTTTTGGTTAGTTTTAACTTATTTTAATGTTTGCAACCTGTTGCGATACGTTTTAGCTCGTTTTAGTGCTTTTGGTTAATTTTGGCTAGTTTTGGTTAGTCGTTCAATCAACTTTCGGTTAGTTTTAGTTAGTTCCAATTTATTTTAGTCATTTTTAACCGATTGCGATACCTTATGATCAAATTTAAGTTTAAATAAACAAACTAACACGATCTCTCACGCGTATGACGTCATGTGGCAAATGTAGCATGTTGTACTTTTCACTATTTGAGGCCCTATATTAGGATAACAGAAACATTTTCAATGTTAAAATAACCTTAAATCGGCATACATTAATGCGTATTAAGGGAATTTCTGTAAAAACGTCAGAGCAGCCATAATAACACCAGATTTCCATGACCGCCTGTTGGGAAAAAAGAAAGTGAATGGCTATTGCCAATTTTTATTTTTCATGAACCAGTCCACCAACAAAACACGTTTTCATTTAGTTGGTGCAGACCAACTATTTTAATTTTGAAGAACAATTCTATAATCATACCCAGATTATTTGGTGCAGGCCGCGTATAACCGCCACATCAAGGTAAAAGTTGGCTGGCGAGGAATTTGCCGATCTTTTGCATCTGGTGTGGATTTATCTGGGACTGTGCTACGACCGTGTTGCGGTCGTCCAGTCCCATTGTGAAAAGGTAGAAGACCCGCGACGCCCGCAGCATGGTAGGCGCACAGTCGGTGCACAGTCCTATATATGAAAATCAGCCTTAATTCATTATTTTGCGCGCGGCTATAGAAAAAACATTTTTATATTTCCTTATTTTTGCAAATAAAACGCATTTAAACAATTGTTTCTGTTTTTTTTATCTCTATGAAATTACAAAAAAAATTGTATGCAAAACTCCCTTTTTGAAAATATTTTATGCAAAACTCTGTTTTTGAACATATTTACTGCAAAACTAACCACTTACATTATTTTTTCCCAAATATCTCCAGACTCCTTTTCAGTATTTTAAAACCCTTTCTGTTCCAGGAGTAATTAATCTAACAATTAAAATATAAATATGAGAAACAAAAAATATAATCTATAAATGTTTTTCGTGCTTTTCTCAGTTTTATATTTGATGCATAAGCCCCGTTTCACACGAGTCCGACATCGGATATCCGACGTCGGATATCCGGTTTATCCAGCACGTTTCCGGCGTCCGACTGTCCGAAAAACGTGTGAAAGCTTTCATTTAATGTTACGTACACTGGCGATCAAAAAAACTAGGACATTCAATGTCATCTCATAAAATTGAAGTGTGAATTAGGCATGTTGTTTTTTTTATTTATAACAATTGCACAGCATATTATACCAGATAATTTCAAATGTGTCACTTGTGTGTATGTTACTTGTCACAGTGGCATCCGTAATTATTGTAATTTCTTAAAATTTAATATGATGCCTCGACTAAGAAGAAGATGATACTCGTTTAGTTAATTTTCCCAGAGAAAATCCATTTGATACTGCAGTAAAAGCAAAAGATGAATCCCAATTTCCTGGTTCCATTATCACAGCGCGCCGCAGAATCAGGAAGACGGAACTGCGAAATTATTGTGCAGCTAAAAAAAATTTTTTAACCAGTTAATAAAACCGCTAGGCTGGAATTTGCGCAACATTATCTAGGACAGGACAACTTCTGGCAAAATGTAATTTTTTCAGACGAAAAAACTTTTAAGTCTTAATATGATGGCCGTTTGCGAGTTTACCGTCCTAAAGCGACGCGCTACAGTGAGAGATACGTGAATAGTATCAATAGAACTGGGTACTTTTCTGTAAACGTCTGGGCATGGATAAGTTCAAGAGGTCGTGGAGTCTATCTTATTGTTCAAGATAGACTAACGGCTAATGTGTATAAAAATATCTTGAAGAACGCCATGCTTCCATCGGTGACAAATTTATTTGAGGAAAATTTCACATTTCAGCATGTAAAATTAAATATTATATTTTTAATTTGGTTACAAAATTATCGTCTGAATTTTTTTTAGGATAACTGTCCCATTCATACTGCCAGGTTAGTCAAAAATTTTTTACGAGAAAGACAAATTGATGTTCTGCCGTGGGCCTCAAAGAGCCCGGATCTCAATCCTATAGAGGATGTTTGTGGCTTTATTACGAAAAAAATATATTCGAACAATTTTCGACCAAGAAATGCAGATGACCTGATTGAAAAAATAGCTGAAGCCAGGAAACAAATTTCTCCTGATTACACAGCGTTACTTGTCGCATCCATGTCCAGTCGTTTAAGAGAAGTGATTGAACAAAATGGAGCAGCAACTAGTTACTAAAGTTTTTTTTATTTTCTTTAGTTAATATTCTGCTTGGCCGTAATGTAATGTAATGTAATGTAATTTCCTTTTGGCCAGAAGAACTGTATTTTTGTCTATTTTTAACTCATTTGCGATGGTTGGAAATTGAAATGTTTATTAAATAAAATATGGTCTACTTGTAGTTAAATAATTATTTAAACAGATAATAGTATATTATTTTATATGGAGGAAAAGTGATACTTTTCATGGTGCGCTCGTGTTTAACAGCCGAACGGAGTGAGGCTGATAATAGAGAGCAAGCCATGAAAAGTAACTTCCTCCAAATAAAATATGCTGTTTTTTCTTCAAATGTCGACAAATTAATGCAAAAACATCTCTTTTTAATAGTAATAATAATAATTATTATTATTAAAGATAAGTGGGTTCGCAAGGCGGCTTAGACCGGTGTCGGTGAATAGGCACAGGTTGTTGCTATAGTAATCTAACATAAAGCTGTCAGTGGACACTGTCAACAATAATTATTTTTTTAAGATTGCGTATCCGATTGCGTTTTAATTCCGTATTGATAAGCAGTTATTGAGTAAGTTCGATTAAATAATAACCAATTTGTTCCTAAATTAGTGATTTTTAGAAATGCAGTCACAAATTGAGTGATAAATACCAATTGTAGTTTAATAAATCTTGAGTTGTTGACGCTTATTTTGTTGTCTGTTTGTATTGTATCTATGTTGCTATGACAACACTTTTACCTCCGCCGGCGGAAAAGTGAAAAGTAAAGCTCCGGCGGAGGAAAAACGAAACTTCACGGCCGCCTACACAGTCAAGTAATGACGGATTTACTGACGTTTGAAGAAAAACATCTTTATTCTTGTAATTTAGGTAAATTATTACTAACTTTTTTTTTGTAATTAGGAAACTAACGGTTTTCTTCACCATTTTACGTACCCTGTATTGTGATGTCACTGTCACGTCAAAATGTTAAGCTTTATTCACCACCGTAATTTTTGACATTTCAATTTTCTAAATGACCTTAAATGTCCTAATTTTTTTCGATCGCCAGTGTACCTCGCGATCGGATATCCGATACCGGATGATCTTATCCGGCATATGTGAAAAGGCACTTAGGTGAGTTTTGTATCTAGGGCACTCTATGTATTTACTTGCCGTTATTGTGACTTTCCTGAGGTTATTGTGCAATAATGTAATAATACATTAAATAAATAAATACCAGCATATTATGTCGCGTATGTCAGCCGTATATTTATTATTAACTACTAGATTAAACAAATAACTTAGGACTGTGCAAAATATTAAATTAAATACATGGAGTAAAAATCGCCCGACATTTCAAAAAAAGCGACCGAAAAATATGTCAAAAGTAATAATTATTGTCCTTTCCGCCTTTGCCAAGGAAACAGTTGCAGTGCTCTGGATACTCAGAACTGTAGCCTACTAAACTGATTTAAGATAGATATTATGGCGGCATTTCTCTTCAGGGAGCGGATTATCTCGATTATGTTTGTACAGTTTGCTTTTCACCGAACAGACGGTATATTTTCAACGATGTTCCCTTTGTACGAAATAAATCTGCAGCATCTCGGTGATTACTCTTATTCACGCCGGCTATATAATTTCTGGCCATATTGTCTTTAGATTCATATATTTTTATTTTGATAAAAATATTAGTATTTTAAATAATAATTTCCAACACTGAAGATGTGCAACTTTTAACTCTCGGCAATTTAACAGCAATATTTTGAGCTCGTGTCAATACCTTTCTGGTTGAAGCTTGTTTTCACCTTGTACTATTTCTATGCAAATTAGGGTATCACTATGACCTGGTTATCCATAGTTTGCTGTGGTTCACATCTAATTCCATTATAGGTATCCATGGGCCAAACTCTTTCTCAATAATGCTTTGAATTTCAAGGTTGTCGGCTTCTAGACTTCCTGTTTCGAATGTAAATTCATAGAATAGAGGGAAATCATTTATCTCAACTTCTTCAATAGCAATAGAAGAATTGCTCCTTTTGCACCTAACTCATTTTGTCTTTTTTGAAAAAATAAATGGATATGGATTTAATTTGCCGATGTATACGTAATGGTATAAGAGTCATTACAACACTAGTTAGGTAAGTAATGAAATCATTACATCACTGGTGATGTAATAATTTCACGTAATAAGAGATTGCGTAATTCATTTTTAATAATCAATTTTTAATGTCAAGGTTTCACTTTTTTATTTAAAATAAAAGTTATGTTATTAAATGGTTTTATATAAATATTACACGTCTGCTACGGTATAAAATCGAAATTATACACATTTGTAATGACGTCATTTGTCTTTATCTTTGTTTAGTACATTCCGAACGGCGCGGCGGCGGTGACAACAAACTTTTGAAAAAAAATTGGTGTCCGATGATTATTCATTTTTATATACTTGGTTAAGTGAAGTATCCGTCACTGTCGATCAAAAAAATTTTTTTCAACTTGACGAAAGTTATTTCGAAAAGTTTTAAATAATGCCGAGAAAAAGATATAATAGTTATAATGAACAATCGTAGCTGACAATTTTAAATAAATATTGGCTTTTTTCAACTGGAAAAGGACAAGTCCGAAACGGAATCGCATTTCAAATTAAGAATGTGATACAGCGAGCCGCAGATGCAACAAAATTGAGCCCAACAACGATCCCAAATATAAACAAGAATGGGATAAAATCAGACCAGGATTACTCTTCCTCTCCAATAATTGTGTCCCATTCGGGACACAATTATTTATTCTATGTACACCAGAAAAAAAATATGTAACATTGGCAACAATAAGACAAAAGTTAAGGAAAAAAAATGAATATTTTAAATTTTCCATCGACTCCTTATTATGTGCTATTCTAATCCTAATACTATTAGCGTTGGATGCCAATTTATTACGTTCGATTCTAAGATAAAACTACTTGGCAGATGGCGCTGAACGACGGTTTACAAACAAGTTAATATTTACCAAGAAGAATTGAACTGCGATCAGATGTCTACCATGTAATCCGGACGTCACCAGTCCTCGTAATGGCTCAGGCAGCACCGTCTGCAATCGAACACCAGGCTCAGCTCGTCTCAGGGAGGGTTGGTCCGAACTATCTTTTCCCAATATCAAGTTCCGAAATGTTGTAACTAAATAAGGAATTGAATCAAAATAGGTAATAATCCAAGTGGGGGTTGGACGCCACTATGTTTACTTTTGTTGGCAAGCCCTATCGATGATAAACGGACACAGAAAAAAAAACTTGGAAATAAAAAGAAACCAAGTTCAAATTCTAATGTCGAAATACGTAAAGAATTACCTGCCGAAGACTACGCAATCTGCTTGGAAACCATTCAAAATCTACATACTCACATACACCCTAAATTATACCAAGCATTTGAGGCCAATGCTTTATGAATAGTAAAATATAGCAAGCTCCTCTAGCCTATTAAGTAGTTTCCCTGGTTAGAAAGTAGCCAGCTACCCCGTAGTGAAATTTCGAAATGACCCGGTCTACTGACTGACTAGACACACCCCCTAGTCAACCTTGACAGTTTGATGTAAAATATTTGAAGGTATCAAATGAAAGGTTATATAAGTTTGAAAGTTCTATTGTCAAATAAAGGTTAAAAAAATTTGAAAGTTCATTTCTTCGAATCGCTTTGCTGCAACCTGCAACCTAGACGGTGACAGAAATACCGCATTTATCACATAGAATGTACTAAGTTAATTTAACTCGGTTAGTATAGCCTTTCCAAAACCCAAGTTGCAAGTTTCAACAAGAGAACGTATTCCTCAAAAAGGAAACTATGTTATGTTCGATTGTCAAAGCCAAAATTAAAGTAAAAGATAAAAAATGGATTAACTTCCTCGGATATAAAATGTACTAGAGATAGTCCATAAATCTAGCACTCGTAAGAAGTAAGTAATGTTTCTAAGCTAGCGTAGCAACACTTCGCAAAAAGGTATTTAAATATGCATATTTCAGTAGATTATGCTGTATGCTATTACTTACTAAAGAAATTAATCAACCGTTTTCGAAAAATGATCGAGTACTAGATTCTCTGTAAAATTTAAAAGTCTATGCAAAGTATTAATTATTCCTGGCACAATAGTACTGTCCAAGTGTAGTAATATAAATATAAAATTAGACTTATCTCGTGTAACAGCGTCAGACTCCTGAGGTTATATCCTAGAATTGGCCATCATTCTCCTCTGTATGTCAAAACAATGCTGATTAACCGGGTAAAATTGGCTTTTCCTGATCTAAAGGGAAACAGTCATAGAACCCCGAAACAAAGCGCTACCGGAACTCCACCGTAGAATACAGCTGCTAAAACTATTTCCAAAAACTAGCTCCAAAACAGCTCCAAAGAACCCTAAAAGCGTAAATTAAACCATAACAACATAACACGAAATTTACAAAAATGCCAAACTCGGCCCCAAATATCTACTTGAAATTCTACATTCGAACAACTTGAAATCACTTACTCATAACTAGGGGTTTACCAAAACTTCCTAGGTATCTTAAGAAGGACAACGATCTATATTGCCATTACGGCGGTTGCTAAGACTTAATTCCCACGCAACTGACCTTTCCTCCGGAGCCCTAATCTACTTCCAGTCTACTTCATGTACAAAATACGGACACTCCTCTAGGACTACCTCTCTTCCCAAGAGAACTTCTTTGGCTAATGATTAAACAAAAGCCTTCCAAAATCAATAAAAACAGTTTTTCTTCTGTTTCCTCTCCTCCTACTGGATCAAAATATCGGAAACAAATCTGTAAACACGTCAATCCCTATCGGCTGACATTCAACTAAAAATCCTCATATGTCAATCAAAATACTATCTGTCAAAAACCCTAGACAGGTACGAACTTATCGAGAAAAGATAATAGAGATGGTCGACCAAGTCGATATTCCTCCCCAAAATAACCTTTATATATAAGAGAATTTTCACCCGTAACAGTCACCCTCTTTCCTAAAAAAAAATTACAACGTAATTTTTCATCACCTTATACGTCCTCTGGGTCAAAATTTGGTTTAAGGTCCTGAACATGCCAATTACCCTTCGATTTTCCATCCAAATCCTCCAATTCGTAAACACAATAACCCAGTTTTCTAATTACTCTAAATGGTCCTTCGAACTTTCCAGCTAACTTTGCAGTAAAATAATTTCCAGCATCAGACAAAGCAAATTTTATTTTCCAAACCAAATCTCCTATCTGAAAACTAACATCCCTGCGTCTAAGATTATACTGGTTTCTTGACCTTTGATGAGCCTTCTCTAATTTTAAATTTACAAATTCCCTCAATTTAGCTAAAGATTCTACTCTCTTAATTAAATTATCATTTTTCCCTAAAATTGATGAATTATCTAAATCTTTTAACTTTATATATTCTCTAGCATGAAGTACCATTTCCCTACCAAAGTTAATGAAATATGGAATTCGCCCAGTTACTTCATGAACTGCTGTGTAAATTCTCATCCCAAACTCTCTGATTATCAGAAACAAAAGAAGAAAGCATAGTTTTTAAAACCCGATTAACCCTTTCTGTATTATTTGGTGACGGATGATAATTCGGATTATATACATTTTTTACCCCATATTTCTTTGTTAAACCCTGAAATTCACGACTTTTAAACTGCACACCATTATCACAACGAATCACTTCTGGAACTCCATGTGCTAAGAATATCCGCTCCTCCAACAAACTCACTATTTTATTTGCAGTCGCATTTCTTATCGGAAAAGAGTAATTAAATTTACTAAAGATATCTGTCACCACAAATATATGCATATTCCCTTTCTTACTTTTGGGCAACGGCCCAAATAGATCCATACTAATTACTTGCCAACAAAAATTTGGTATCAAGTTCTCTCTCATTAAACCTCCCGGTAATTTTTGTTCCGGTTTAACCCTCTGATAAATAACACAATGTTTCACAAATCTTGCAATGTTAGATCTCATACAAGGCCAATAATACAAACGACAAATCTTTAAATAAGTTTTATGAACTCCTAAATGTCCACCAAGTGTTGAATTATCATAAGTTTCGATTACCTCACGCCTCTTCTCTTTTGGAATAACCAATTTCCAGTAATCTGTATCGTCATGCAAATTTGGAAAATACTTATAAATCTTATTATTTGTTACTCTCCAACGAGGGTAATTCAACGGGTTACTTAAAATATTTTGTTTAAGCTTAATATACCATTTATCCTGAATTTGTTGTAAATCTATATTATATGCCAAAAGTGAATCACATGAAACAGGAACACTGCGACTCAAGGTATCAGCTACCACATTATCTTTACCTCTTCGATGAATAACTTTATAATCAAATTGTTGCAAGCGCAATGCCCAACGACCAAGTCTACCTTGAGGATTTTTCAAATTATCTAACCACTGAAGACTATAATGATCACAAACAACCGAAAACTTTGCTCCCTCCAAATAACATCTTAATTTTTCAATTGCAAAAATTACAGCTAATAATTCCATTTCTGTTGCTGAATAAACTCTTTCCTGTCTGGTTAAACTACGCGAAATGTAACAAATCACATGTTCTCTTCCATCATAAACCTGATACAGGACTGCTCCAACTCCATAGTTACTTGCATCTGTCTGAAGGATAAAATCGTATTCAAAATTTCGGCATGTTAAAATTGGTGCTGAAACTAAAACATCTTTAATCTTTTGAAAAGACTCATCACATTTACTATCCCAATTAAATTTAGCTCCTTTCCTTAGCAATTTAGTAAAAGGTGATATTAACTCAGAAAAAGATGGTACAAAACGTCTATACCAAGATAACATCCCTATAATTCTACGAATTTCAGTTACCGTTTTAGGAGTTGGTATACTAGTGATAGCTTTTATTTTGTTGGGATCTACCGAAATTCCATGGCGATTAACTACGTAACCTAAATATTTCAACTCTGCTCGGCAAAATTTACTTTTATCTTTATTTAAAGTTAATCCAGTCTTTTCTAAACGTTCGAAAACCACTTTTAGAATCTCTATACGTTTGTCAAAAGGTGGCGTAATTAGAATAATGTCATCCAAATAGCAAAAAACATATGGTTGTAAATCTGCTCCCAAAACTGTGTCTATCAACCTCTGAAAAGTTGTTGGTGCATTATGAAGTCCAAGAGGTAACCTACGAAATTGAAATAAACCACGTCCAGGTACTGTAACCGCTGTATATTGTTTACTTTCATCTTCCAATTCAACCTGCCAATATGCACTCTGTAAATCCAACGAACTTAAATAACGAGCACCTCCTTAATTATCAAGAATAGCCGAGATATAAGGTAACGGATATGCGTCCCTACTCGATACCTGATTTAACCGCCTAAAATCTACTACAAATCTATTTTTACCGTCCCCTTTTGGCACAAGCAACACTGGAGATGACCAAGCCGAAGTTGAAGGTTCAATTATTCCACCCTCTAACATCTTCTCCACTTCTTCATCTATAAGCTTCTGTTTAAAAGGCGAAACCGGATAATACATTTGCTTAATTGGCTCACTATTAGTTACAATTATCTTATGTTTCACCATAGAAGTACAACCTAGCTTATCACCAATTTTATTAAAATATCCTACTACTACATTATCCAACCTTCCTTTCTGTTCCAATGTTAAATCCGTCTCACACTGAATAAATGAAATTTCCTGATTACCTAAAATCTCTGATGAAAAATACCATTCACCTCGACGCATGTCTGGCACAATACCTAATTTTACCCAAAAATCAATTCCCAAAATAAGTTCATGACGCACTTCAGGCACTACATAAATATCAATTAACTTTACCACATTCCTAACCTTCACTGGTACACTCGCAATTCCTATACATTCACAAGAGCTGTCATTCGCAATGGTACAGATAGCTTTCCTATTCATATCCAATTTAACTTCTAAATTTTTTAATTTATCCCATCCTTTTCCACCTACAAAAATTTTATTCGCTCCTGAATCTAATAAACCATAAAAATTTATACCTAAAATATCTACCTTTAAATAAGGACATTCTCCTGGACCTACATGAGCTAATACATAATCCAAAATACCTTTATCTTTAAATTCCGGAATATCGCTGGTCGAATCCACATCAGAAGCAAACTCTCGACCTAAAATTAGCTTCTCCTGTCGTTTCCCGACCTATTATTATTATCATTAACTTTACCTCTATCCTCTATTACAATCCGGACACGTTCTCTTAGTATAGTTTATTTTACCACAACCAAAACATCTCTTATCTCCTGAATTACAATCTTTTGCAAAATGATTAGGCTGATTACATTTAAAACATAATTTTACTCTTGAATCTGTATTTACATTTCGATTTAAATTTCTAAAATTATTACCCATATCTCTACGACTATCACTCGAATGCTTATTATTTCCAAAATTATTTGAATTATTATTCCTACTAAAATTAACATGAGCATTATTTAGATTACTATAGTCCCTTCTATAACCTCCTCAAGTGTTAATTCCAAAATTTTGATTTCTATTGTTGCTATCTCTAAAATTTTTAACATTATCATCGTTATTACTAAAATTTCGTTTATTAAATTTATCTGAAAAATTATCCGCTTCTTTTCCTGAAAAATAACCTTCACTAGCTCCTGTGCGGAAAGAAACAACTTTTTGAGATTGATAATCTAAGTCCGGCTCCAAAGAAACATTACGCTTTTTTGAAGGTTTCTCGCAATCTAGTTTCTTCTAATTTCCTACATAATTCAATTAATTCAAAAGTATCACTAATATCATGCAAAACTAATCTTTCCTGATAAAAAGGCAACATATTTGACCGTAAAACTCTTAACCTCAAAGCATCCGAAACTGTACTTGGCATTCTGTCAAATAATTGAGTCATAGCTGCTACAAAAATACCTATTGGTTCATCTGAGCCTTGAGTCCTACTTAAAATTTGCTTCCATAATTTATCCCCAAAATTTGATGGTACAAACTCATCTTTCATTATCTTAATTAATTCATCCCAATCATTAGCGTATTTACAAATTAAATGATAGTAATTCAATGCTTGTGACTCGAACAAATCTGAAGCTGATTGAAACAATTCGGTTTTAGAGACATTTCTAGATATACACAATTCGTTTACTCTTTGTAAGAATGCATTAAAACTCAAAGATGCATCGGAATTTCCTGAAAATGTAATTCCCCATTTATAAACTGGTACACTTTTGTTTGATGAAGAAGTTTGTTGAAACCCATTACCATTAGAAAGACTATTATTATTATTATGCAAACTGTTCGTACTAGGACATGGCTGATTCGACAAATTATTACTATCATCCTCAAAACCAGGATCTAAAATATTGTCTAACGCAGTTCTTGAAGAAACAGGCTTAGATTTCATCTCATAATCAGTTACTAAAGACGCTAATTCGAGTAATAAATTTGACCTAACGATTGTTTTGTCTGAAATTCTATTTATTCTACCTATCAAATGTGCAAATTTTGACTCTATTTTTGATATCTGTTTAGTAGAACTAGAAAAAGTCGAAATTAAATCTTTTAACTCTCTAAGTTTCTTCCTGCATTCATTAACTTCCTCATCATTATCTAATATCACTGAGCTCTGAATTACTTTACCAGATTTTTCTAACAATAAAAATGAACGTAAACATTTCCTCAAAGAATCAACTGTACCACTTGGTTCTATACCTCTAATCCTTACTTCGTATTCTAGCTCATCTTTCAACAACCGATCAACGTTAATTTTAAACATTTTCAATTTATAATTCAATAACTTTTATAAATTAAAAAATATATATCCCTACTCAGGCTCAATCAAAAGTCAATACTTCCTACTAAAGTTCCAGACTCATTAATCTCTGTAACCACAGATGATATATATTACAAGTCAAATCCAGTAAAATACCTATAATGACAAATTCCGAAATCAAATACTAATCCTGTATGAAAGATGATTACAAATAATTAAATTTGTAAGATCAAATTGAAATAAGAACTTGTTGGGAAAAAGAAAACTTGGGCGCCAATTTATTATGTGCTATTCTAATCCTAATACTATTGGCGTTGGATGCTAATTTATTACGTTCGATTCTAAGATAAAACTACTTGGCAGATGGCGCTGAACGACGGTTTGCAAACAAGTTTATATTTACCAAGAAGAATTGAACTGCGATCAGATGTCTACCATGTAATCCGGACGTCACCAGTCCTCGTAATGGCTTAGGCAGCACCATCTGCAATCGAACACCAGGCTCAGCTCGTCTCAGGGAGGGTTGGTTCGAACTATCTTTTCCCAATATCAAGTTCCAAAATGTTGTAACTAAATAAGGAATTGAATCAAAATAAGTAATAGTCCAAGTCGGGGTTGGACCAACTTTACTTTCGTTGGCAAGCCCTACCGATGTCAAACGGACACAGAAAAAAAAAACTTGGAAATAAAAAGAAACTAAGTTCAAATTCTAATGTCGAAATACGTAAACAATTACCTGTCGAATACTACGCAATCTGCTTGGACACCATTCAAAATCTACATACTCACATACACCCTAAATAATACCAAGCATTTGAGGCCAATACTTTATTTTGAATAGTAAAATATAGCAAGCTCCTCTAGCCTATTAAGTAGTTTCCCTGGTTAGAAAGTAGCCAGCTACCCCGTAGTGAAATTTCGAAATGACTGACTAGACACACCCCCTAGTCAACCTTGACAGTTTGATGTAACATATTTGAAGGTATCAAATGAAAGGTTATAAAGTGTTGAAAGTTCTAGTGTGAAATAAAGGTTTAAAAATTTTGAAAGTTCATTTCTTCGAAACGCTTTGCTGCGACCTGCAACCTAGACGGTAATAGAAATACCGATTTTATCACAAAGACTGTACTAAGTTAATTTAACTCGGTTAGTATAGCCTTTCCAAAAACCCAAGTTGCAAGTTTCAACAAGAGAACGTATTCCTCAAAAAGGAAACTATGTTATGTTCGATTGTCAAAGCCAAAATTAAAGTAAAAGATAATAAAATGGATTAACTTCCTCGGATATAAAATGTACTAGAGATAGTCCATAAATCTAGCACCCGTAAGAAGTAAGTAATGTTTCTAAGCTAGCGTAGCAACACTTCACAGAAAGGTATTTAAATATGTATACTTCAGTAGATTATGCTGTATGCTATTACTTACTAAAGAAATTAATCAACCGTTTTCGAAAAATGATCGAGTACTAGATTCTGTGTAAAATTTTAAAGTCTATGCAAAGTATTAATTATTCCTGGCACAATAGTACTGTCCAAGTGTAGTAATATAAATATAAAATTAGACTTATCTCGTGTAACAGCGTCAGACTCCCGAGGTTATATCCGAGATTTGGCTACCATTCTTCTCTGTATGTCAAAACAATGCTGATTAACCAGATTCCGGGTAAAATTGGCTCTTCCTGATCTACAGAGAAACAGTCATAGAACCCCGTAACAAAGCGCTACCGGAACTCCACCGTAGAATACAGCTACTAAAACCATTTCCAAAAACTAGCTCCAAAAACTAGCTTAAAAAACAGCTCCAAAAAACCCTAAAAGCGTAAATTAAACCATAACAACAACATAACACGAAATTTACAAAAATGCCAAACTCGGCCCCAAATATCTACTTGAAATTCTACATTCGAACAACTTGAAATCACTTACCCATAACTAGGGGTTTACCAAAACTTCCTGGGTATCTTGAGAAGGACAACGGTCTATATTGCCATTACGGCGGTTGCTAAGACTTAATTCCCACGCAACTGACCTTTCCTCCGGAGCCCTAATCGACTTCCAGTCTACTTCATGTACAAAATACGGACACTCCTCGATTACTACCTCTCTACCCAAGAGAACTTCTTTGGCTAATGATTAAACAAAAGCCTTCCAAAATCAATAACAACAGTTTTTCTTCTGTTTCCTTTCCTCCTACTGGATCAAAATATCGGAAACAAATCTGTAAATACGTCAATCACTATCAGCTGACATTCAACTAAAAATCCTCATATGTCAATCAAAATACTACCTGTCAGAAACCCTAGACAGTTACGAACTTACCGAGAAAAGATAATAGAGATGGTCGACCAAGTCGATATTCCTCCCCAAAATAACCTTTATAAATAGGAGAATTTTCAGCCGTAACATCCTTAAAAAGATGGATCAAAAGTATAGGCTTGAAGTGGAAAAAATCAAATAATAGAAAATAATTGATGGATTTGCCAGATATTGTTTATAAAAAATATAAAGTATACCAAAAATAGGAATTTAGATTCGGAAGGTTTTACTCCAGTTTTCATGGACGAGACGTGTTCCCTTTGTAGGCTGTGAGGGATCATTTCGTAGGAGCTAGCAAGATGACAGCAAGCACACAGATTCACAAAAAAAACAGTGAAGGAAAAGATATGTTGTTATCTTTTTAGATTTTTTTTAAATAAAAACTGGTGTCTTGTAAATCTGCATAATTCCGTGTGTTTCATATTTGTATCACCTCCCTCGCGGATCTCTCAAATAATCGCAGCGAAGCAATATAGGCAATATATAGCATAGGAATGCAAAATATTAATTTGACGTATTTAAGGATTATTGCAGGTTATGAAGCTCATAATATTGGTCCGCCGATAATTTCTGGGAGACCTTATAAAGCGCCGTACATCCCAAATGATTCAAATGATTTTTGATTTTTTTTTGTTAAAAAAATTCATAAGTATCAAATCAAATATGTTACATGTTAAAAATGTACAAGCATTTACACAAAGTCAAAAGAATAATACAGACATTAAAAAATTAATTCTATGGTAGAAAACACTAAACAGAACAAATTACTAGTATCATCCACTAAAGACAAAATACTACATGCTTAAGACTCTAAGTTCAAGAAATTCTGTGGTGCTATAGAACGCCTTTTTAATTAAAAATACTTTTACTCTTTTTTTGAATTGGTTAAAGGGATGTTCCCTGACTTGTGAAGGTAATTTGTTACAAAGTTTGACACCAAGGAAATCTGGCCTACATTGGCACCTTTCCAGTCTGCTATAGGGTGCAACCAGATTGAACCTTGCCCTAGTATTATGATTATGGAGGCTCTCATATGTTCTATATTTGTCCCTATTATTTTTTATGTACGAGAGGTGTTCTAGGATATATGCACAGGGAAAAGTTAATACACCCCACTGTGTAAATGCAACTCTGCAATCCTCCCTGTAACTCAGACCCGACATGAACCTCAGAGCCCTTCTTTGGAGCCCAAAAACGCGGGCCGAATGCTATGAACCACCCCAGGCCAAAACAGCATAGGTCATCTTACTGTGGAAAATAGCAAAATAGTTATGCAGTTCTCAGTGTTTTCTGGGATACACATCCCACTAGATTCCTCAAAGCAAGCTAAGTCTATCACACAACCCTACAACCTAAGGCTCCCAGATCAATCTTGAATCCAGATCCACTCCAAGAAATCTAGCAGATTCGCATTGGTCACTACTTAAGAAGCAAGCGATTTGATAGGAACCACTCTCCCACAGCTTCCCGAGCCTCCAATAAATTTCTCTCTACATCCCCCAGAGTCTCACCACACACTGCGAAAAGCACAAATTTGGCACTTTCAAAGCTAAGTGGGAGATCATTCATGAAAATCAGAAACAGAATTGGGCCCAATATTGATCCCTGTGGTACCCCAATATCCAAGAGGACTTCCGCAGACAACACTTTACGCACATGCACCCTCTGATACTGGTCAGCAAGGTATGACCACATCAATTTTATACTGTTTTCACCAAAATTATATGAGTTTAATTTTTCTAATAAGAGAAAGTGTGTAACACAGTCAAAAGCCTTGCTGAAGTCGCAGAACAGGGCATCAAAATATTCTAAGCCTTCGAATAAGTCCATAACTGCGTCCACGAGCTCAAGAACTCCCATTACTGTGCTCTTCTTTAATCTGAAGCCAAATTGATGGTCACTGAATAAATTGTTGGTCTCAAGTTATTTTGCCATGATATTTTCAAATATTTTTGATATAATTGGCAGTAATGAAATTGGCCTATAGTTTGTTACCTGTTCTTTATCTCTCTTCTTAAACACAGGTGTAATAAGAGCTCTCTTCAGGTCCCCGGAATGACACACTCACAAATGCACTGGTCAAATAGCCTTGCGAGAGGAATGTACACAAGGTTTTTTACAGATTTTATAAGTTGCACATTTAGTCAATATATATCTGTACATTTTTTATTTTTTAGTTTTAATATTATATCTCTCATTTCAATATAAGATGTTTGTTTATATTCAAACATCTTAGATGCAAAATTCACATTTCTCAAGTATGAAAGTAGGGCAGTGGCAGAGGGTGGCATGCTAATTGTCAGGTCATGAGCTCTCCCCGCAAAATAACTATTGAAGTCTTGAGGAGATATATCACCGTCAATAGCACCCTTGTTTTTTGAATTACCTCGTTTCGAATTTATAATTTGCCACATACATTTACAGTACCATTTTTACTAAGATAGTTTTTTACCTGTTGGGGGGGTAGTTGTGGTTAACAGACCTGATAAAAAGAACCATGTATAATCGTTATTACAAGCTGCCTGAGGTTCCGTAATATTTTAATTTTTTCCTTGGATAGGAGCAGGTCTGAGGTTAGCATCCATTTTCTGTTTCCTTATCTTTCGGAGAACAGTTTTTCACTCGTTCTCTATATTATTTTCATCCGTCTTCTGATCTGCCCTTTTCATTGTATTTGTTTTGTTTTGGTCAGCCGAGTCAACGTCGACATCGAAAACGTCATCGTCGTCGCTGTGAGTAATGACAGTCGGGAGTGTTTGCAGTTCCGTTTCAGCCGACTCCGGGTTTTTAATTCCGTTTTCGACGTTTTGGATATTTGATTTTTGGGATTTCTCGACAGTTGACAGATCTTGCGTCATTGTCACAGCTGATTTTTGCCCAGGTGGGGGGAGGCGGGAAGTTGATTGTTTAGATTTTTTATTGGATTTTTCTTTGTTTTCCCATAAAAGGACCACTTTCTCCTTCAGTGGGACATTATCTTCTTCTAAAGATTTTACTCTTCCCTCCACAAGTGCAATTAGTCTCCTTAGGTAGGTTATTTCAGCATCCCTCTGAACAACAGGATCTTCAAGAGCTGGTGTTGTTGTTGCTTGGTGTACGCAAATTGTCTTTTGCTTCACTGCAGCCTGCCTTAAACAGGACGGATGGACGTTTTCTTCACACTTAATACATTTTATTAAGTGTTCTGAAGTTTCCTTGCAGTGGTAGCATGCTACTTTCCTAATTTTTTCACTTTTTTACGCTCTGGCTTGTCGTGTAACACGTCAGTCGCCGCCATCTTGGAAGTAGAGCAATATGAGGGAATTTGACTCTATGTACTATGTACATGGAACACTACTTATTAATTAAATTAAATTTATGTTCTGGTAGAATGATTTCGAATATTTTTGATGCTTAAGAGAAATTGAGTAACTTTTATTTTTTAAGGTCATCGTTATATTGTGGTCCACGCCGGAACCAAAGATGGCTTCGTCAAGGGCGCGAATTTCATATTCAAAAGTGGATTAAAGACGGGGGATTATCATGAAAATATGAATACGAAAAACTTCGAAAACTGGTTTAAAATTCAGCTGGTTCCGAATCTTTTGAATCATGGACATTACCATTCTGATTTATTAGAAGAAATCCCGAGAAAATCTTGAACAAAGCAGAGACTGATCGAATGGTTAAAAAATATTGACTTTCCAGAAAAGGTCATGAAAGATCAAATATGGAGTATTGCACGCAGGAGCTGCCCTACTGAAAAAAAACTTCCTTGATGAATATGTTAAATCTTTAGGACACAACATTTTGCGACTACCACCATACCATTGCCAGTTTAATGCAATTGAAATGGTATGTTCGGAATGTAAACGAAAATACGATCAATATATTTCTAATCTTAAGGGGTCACCTTCAGAAGTTCTGGCTTCAGGGAAAGGGTATAAAACGAAATTTCTGTAGACTATAGATCATTGACAAAAATATGTAATTCATACAGAAAAGATAGCCCAAGAGGCTTGGGAGGCAATGCGAGTGTGTGATGGCTCTGACATTCCGCCACTTGTAATTACGACCGACGACGACAAAGACAATATCTCCTACTTTAGTTCTGATTCTGACAATAGTGACTGATTAAGCTTTTTTATTCCTGCAAATTTTATTTTATGATCGTCATTTAATAGTTTCTATCATATTAACTTGGCAATGCATATTGCATATGGTGTATTTTTTTTAAGTTTGTATGTTTCATTTTTAATATTGGTATTTTCATTTTTAAGTGTTAATATATTCATCTAAACAGTATTTTTTTCATGAACAAGTAGATTAAATTGTCAGTATTTTAATTTTTCCCTGTAAGTTAAAAATAATTTTATACCATTCTTCCTATTATTCACAATTTTGTTAAGCTCAGTTTTGTTACATCTACTTCTCGTTGTATTACATTCTCAACTTGAAGTGCCATTCCGTTTCGAACTTGTTTATTTTCTAGTTGAAAAAAAACCAATATGCTTAAAATTATCATCTGCGTTTGTTCAGTATTCATGATTAATCATAATAATAGTTAATTGTTATTAAGTTTGTTAATAAATAAATAAATACTTCAAGATTATTTTTATTTTTTGAGATTGAAAGTGTATAGAAGAATGTAAAAAATATAATATACAGCTAAGTAATCATTTGTTAATTTCTGAACGTATAAAAAACATAACAGACTATTAATTTCTGAACGCGATAGTAATTTTTCTAACCTAATATTGATTGGCAAAAATATCTACGCCATACATTTTTTCTCACCTGGATGACGTAACTACAAATGGGTTTAATTCCAGCTTTACTACAGCACTTGTGACTGGTAGAATAAAGGCTGATTTTCACATGTCGATCATGCACCGACTGTGCACCTACCGTGTCGTTTTTACTGTACATCAAAAAATTGTATGTTCCATATACAACGCACTGAAGCCCTTATTTACATTTACACATAAAGGACTGTGCTACGACCTAGTTGCGGTCGCCCAGTCCTAATCTTTTGATGTACAGTAAAAACGACACGGTAGGTGCACAGTCGGTGCACGACCAACATGTGAAAATCAGCCTTTGTCAGTCTACCTCGTCGCGTAGATTTCGCACTCGTGACTGCAATAACGCTGACACCGCACTTATAATGTAAATAACCATTACTTCAATAGGGCATAAACCAAGCAAGTCGGTCATTGATGCCAATTGCATTGTTCTAAATGTTATATTTTAATTTTTAGATTTTGACTTTTAAAAACGCATAGCTTTTTTCCAGCATTACAAATTCCTTAGTGAACCGAAATGATACCATTACTTAGGTACAGTTTCCAGTGACATAAACGGCAAATATTTACCACTAAAAGATCTATTATATGATAAACGGTTGCTTTGTTCCAGTTGGAAAATAAAACAGGCAGTCAGATTTGCGTTTTTTTTTGGAGCAATGATGGTGGTACGAGTTCTAATATATCTTTCACCATCATTTGTAATAAAGAAGATATTTTCAATTCAGCACAGTGTTAAATATTTGGCCCTATATCCCTATATCTAGGAAAACTTGTAGAATAACTTTCACCTCTCTATAAGCAAAGGACTTATTTATTACACATATTAAATACGTTTCCGAGATGGGCGAAGTGATTTTATAAAAATTTTCGCATTCATCTGGGCTAAATATTTTTCTTTATTAAAACATCAGAAATTAGGTGTTAATTTTTGGTTATAATTTTTTGGAATATATTGTTATATATAAAATTTTCTTCTCGATGTTTCTTTCCGATTGGCTGCCGGTGTCTTACCTATAATTTGCAACTTTCAAGTTCTTTTGAGGGAACAAAAGTTGCAAGGTGCGAGGCCGAGGCTTGCGTTGATGAGCAGTACCGAATATCTGAAAACATCCATAAATTGCACAAATAAATTCAGTAGGTACCTGCCGAATATATTTAATTTTTTAATAACTCTTCAGAACAGCTCATTGAAAATATAATTTTCCTATGCCCCCTATGAAAATGAGGAAAAAACACAGTTAACCTAGCTAGAAAATGCCTAATATCACACGTGTGTTGAAAAGTAATTTCAATAGGACTGCATTTGAATAGTTGGCGGCGGCTGCCAATTTGAGGGCATATTTGATTTGGCATTTTGACTTAACATAATATGTGGATGATGCGACGAGTAGTTTTCAACACAGGTATAGTGGATTTCAACAGGCGTGTGATATTAATAATCATTTTCCTAAGAATCTGAAGAGTGGTTTTTGTGTCATTTTCATAGGTGGTCGTAGGAAAAATAGTGTACATTACTCGTCTGACAGTACTAACCCAAACTAGTAACTTTCAACACTTGATATGTAATATACTATTTTTAGAAGTATTTCAAAACATACATATTTTTAAAGTGATAACTTCTTTAGGCGCGTTCAGCGCACTTTTGGGGAAATATTAACTTTTCGCACCTTTCGAATTTTGCAACCCTTTTTTTGTGCGACGTGTATTAGACAGTATTTTTTTTGTATTCTTCATTACTCAATGCCGATGCACTTAATTTTCCTTTTAAGGGATTACTTTGGAGTTGTTTTCGTTTGGCATCCCTTGCTGCCCTGGCCGTGGCAAACTCAACATCCAAAAATGGGTCAACTTTCTACCATACTTTTCATAAAATATTTCAGTAATTTTACACTTTCTTTATAATCCTCAGCAGTTTTTTTTCCTCATGTTATGTTACGGTAATTTTAAAAATTCCGTTACATCAGGTTTTTCCGAGTCCGCTTGTATTTATTTTTGGTTTAAAATAATAACTTTTCGTCTTCAACCTGTTTAAATTACTATCTGAACCGAGCTGGTAGCTACAGTGTGGAAAATTTCGCATTAAATGGAATGAAAATATTAATAAATAATGAATTCTTATGTTGCCCATCAAGTTCATTTAAAACTAATTTTTGTCTTTTAAATATATCATTCGATAATTATTATTTAGTTAATGTAAAATGAAAATTAATATTATGGTTGTATTTACATAAATACAGCAGTGGAATATATTATTTAAAATTGTTAAATAATTTCAAATATGCAGCTCATATTTTATGCTTAAAATCGGTCGCTTCGTACGGTAGAAAAGTAAAACCTTTGTGACGACTGCGAGTCGTCGGTGCAATTTTTTTCGAGATGTGATTCTGATGGAAAGGTAAGACGGGAATTTGAGATCTATCTTGTACCGACGACCAGATCGAGAGGTTGAGAAGGTAGGCTTGCAATTTTTTTTATTTCTTGCGTTATGTGATTTTGATTTGAAGTTTTCTATATCGAAAAGTCTGTAGGCAGAATAAAGATGCTAAGCTTGTGAATCTCTGATATCTGCCTACTATCGTTTAATATACCACGTTGTCTTTTGCCGTGGGTATGTTCTTGCCTGTAGGGCAGGTGGAATATTTGTTTTTGGAGCTTAGGCTCTTGGATAAGAAAAAAAAAGACTTGATCCTACAAAAGCGGGGAGTTATTAAATTTCGGATTTAGTTTAGCAACCCAACTAAAGAATCGATCAAATTGGCCTATAGGGTTCACATTTAGGTTCTAGTTAGAGGTAGCAATTTTTAGAAATCGATAACCAGAACCGTCTATAGTATAGGAGACTCAGTCTCCTTCTCTAGTACCGTTATCGGTTGTTATGGATTAGATGTGGGATTAGAGTCAAGCTTAGTTAGGTATTGTTCAAACTATATAAGTATTTTATCGTAACATCAGATATTTAAAAAGCACCTTCTCAAGCCCTTCTCGACCGTGGTGGTTACAAGATCTTAATAACTCTGTTTCGTTATTTCGATTTAAATTTGTCATTACCTTTATTTTTGAATTAAACTGTTATTGAGTTAGAAAGTAGCTCTCAGGCAATAATTATTTAATTCTGATTACCTGTTTAAATTTATTGATTTCACTTTTGTTCTAACCTGATTATTGTAATTGGTTTTTTATTGAAATACTGGTCATCACATTATTTCTCAGGTTAGATAGCTATTTATGTAATTTATTATTTGTAATCTGTTAACTGTCTAATTGAAACGCACGCACTCGCGTTACAAGGACAGCTTCCAGTGACGTCACAGGACAGATCCTAGATACTGCAGCAATTTTCAGTAACAATCTCCAGGAAGCTCGGAGGAACCACAAGGTGATTAAAGGGCAGCTATCACTAAGAAAATTCAATAGAATCTTAAATTTCAACCCCTATTTTTGTTAGAAGGAAATCTAAATAGAATAATTGTTTTTTGAAATTGCTAATCTTTTATTTTGCACCTTTTCACAACAACTGCACTCGGAAATAAATTTTAACTAGCATGCTCCGAACCTATACACCCTGAGTTATCTTTTAGTTTATCTTTTTAGTAAATTAATGGAATAATTAAAAAGAAAGTGCCTTTATAGTCGCTTTTTTATAGTAACAAATTGGCTTTTTATTTGAATTATAGTAATAAAACAATTATTATTGCAAATAAATGAAAAAATATTGTAACAAATAAGCCAATTCAAATTTTATCATAACAGTTAAAAGCAAAATCTTCCAGTACTTGGGCTAACTCCTTAGTTGAAATGTTTTCATTGTTGATATTATAAGACCTTTCTCCACAAACTGCCTCCAAACACTGGGCTTTGAATTTTTTCGTGTTATTTGGAATTAGGTTTTGAGCTTCTTCCCTGATAACATCTTCACCTTCTTTTCCAAATCGAGACATTTTTAAAAACCTTTCAAACACAGCCTAACTCGAATTGTACAGAACATTAACTACACGACTTACGTAAATAATAAATTGTCACACTTGACTACCGTAGGTTTTTTTTGTATTTCCATGGCTCATTATGATATTAGTTTCAGTAATAATGATATATGTCTTTTGTAATAAAAAAATTAATTTTAATTCATACTGTCCGCTAAATGACAATTTCCCGCACTTATTTGGGGTCTGTAAATCGAACATTACAGTATCTTATACCGTAATGTATTGCCTAGCAACACTAACATGTTTATGTTATAGGAAGAAATTATTTTTCAGTTTTCACTTTTGACATTTTCTGACTAAAAAATATAAGAAATAAAGTATTTAAAGACGCATTTTTAGCAATTTTTAGCAATTATTATTTAATACATCAAAAACTTATTTTTAAACTAACTACAACAATTATTTATTAACACAATTTTCAAATGCTCTTCAAATTCTTTCAGAACTTCTTCTCTCCTTAATGGTGAATATGTGGGATGGAATTCGTCGACGAGCAAATGTTTACGTTTCATATAATATATATATATATACAGTGTGGCCCAAATTGGGTATACATGTATGGGTATCTTGGAAACTATAAGAGATAGAAAATCGGTTAAATAGGGAAAGTTTTAGTTCATTCAATTCCCAATTCAATGCCATTTTGATAACGATTTGATCTTTTTTCGTTTTTGTGATATTTTGAAAAAATCAATAAGTTGTATTTTCGAAAAAGCGCTGTACTTTTTTTATTTAAAGATATTTTTAAAATCTGTAAAAACATTCTTAGGACAACTTTTTATGCTCGATGCACCCATGTATTCAGTTTTTAGTTCTGACGTTTTGGTTATGAGAAACCAGCATCAACTTCTTTTTTTCTTATGGCGGCCATTTTGTTTTTTAGCACATCTAAAAAGAACTTTTTTTCCCTTTCTTGTGATGTATAACACTTCATAAAAATATTTTATTTTTATATCAGAAAACGACAAATTTAATTTTTAGCTGGGTTGGCCATGACTGCGGAGGCCATTTGCGGTACAAAACAAATATTGCTAGTGTTTCATAGTTATTTTACTGAAAAATATACGAGACATTGATCAGACAAACATCGAATTTAACTTTTCATTTTTAGTAATTTTTGTTTTTATTAATATTTGTTAAAAGGTAAGTTTATTATAACCCTGCCAAACATCATTAAAAAAATATCAATATGTTAAGAATGTTATATTAAATGCAATAGGAATACAAGTGTAGCACCGCCAGTTATTTGGAACTCAATCCTGACAGTCAACACTCAAGACTCAAGCCTTAAGACAAGTCTGTTATGGACCTATGAAATTATAGAAGCCTTGGGAAGCCATGTGACCAAAGGACAAAATAATATTGAAACAATATTGAGTTGGCTTTAGCAACAGTTGCTACGGAGGGCGGTTGCCGTACAAATCAATATTTGCTATTAATTTCCAAACTATCGTTCTAAATATAAGTATCGGTTTCTGTTCATAACTGCTTACTTTACAACTTACTATTATTAACATACCCAAACTAACTAATCTAACCACGCGAAACCGGCTAGACCTCACCACATCGTCCCGCTCGAGGACCCAGCCACCGCCGATTCATACGCATACACAGTTGTTCACGGTATTTGACGGTACAAAGTACAAAGTTTACAGAATATGCAGGTATCTGCCGCACGCTTGTGATCTCAATGCATTAAAGTTTCGACAGTGAGCGAGGCAACTTATATTTATTCTGTAAACTTTGCCCAAAGATTACACCGAGGGGTGTAATATCCGGGGACCCAGCTGGCCAATTTACAGGACCCCGGTTTGATATAACATTATTTAATTGTAAATGAATGGTCCATAAGTTGATTATCTAAAAACAAATTATACTATTTGACTTTGTAAATATTTTGCGGACTGTGTAGACTTACCGTACACACCACACCAGACATTAAAGCCAAATCTTACTTGTGGCCTACGTTCTGCCACTTGGTGAGGATTATCAGTGGCCCAAAAATGGATATTCACAATAATGAATGCTCCGAAGTTGCTGCCATAATTTTTTAAGTTCAGGTCAAGCCTCGCAAATAGTCTTGGCTGTTGCCTCTCAGGATACAGGTCCAAATAGTCGGCGGTGGCAAGATTTGTATTTCTATTACATTTAATATAACATTCTAATATGTCATATTTTTCTTCACTGGCATATCGCGTGGCGATATTTAGAAATCAAAATTTATGAAAATTTAAACAAAAACTACCAAATAGCGTTTTGACTGAATAATGTCACT
>MU182554.1:179577-191719 GCA_016904865.1 Pissodes strobi | reverse complement strand
ATTCGGTTTTTCTTCTTTTTAGGTAGGTACTGAAATTTGACAGAAAGCTTTAAAAGAGCCTCTTGAATTTTCCGGAACAACATTTTATCATTCGCTTCTAAAGTACAATAATTGCCAAGTGAGTTAGTTAAGTACGTTTAATGACGATGACAATTGTTAATGTCACTAAATTCTCACAAAATGTACAAACTGAATACACCTTTTTTGCCATATTGATGAAAAACTGGGATAGACTTCGAAGGATAGCTACTTAATAATGTCTATTATTAGGTTATTCTAGATGTATAACCAAAATAAATGTCATAATTCAAAGAAACAAATAAGAACGAAATCATAGCCAACTATAAAATTCGTCCCGACAAGTGTTTTAGTGGAGAAAATCATCCACCGCTATATTTCGTTTTTTGCTGTAAAATATACTTTTTTCAACCAACTTTAGTAAATGAGGAATGTTATGCAGCTATATATTAGGCTTCTACTTACAAAACTTGTATTATTTTATTTAACTAAAGTTAGCAACATTTATTTTATTTGGACTTATATCTATTGACGCATATCGGTACTGGCTGGGAATTAAACACTTAGGTACTTCTACTTGTAAAATATAGGTACGTTCTACCAACTGCAATAATTGAAGAATGTTAGATAACTATAGATTAGGCTTCTACTTACAAAATTTTTAATATTTTGCATAACTAAAGTTAGTAATATTTGATGTGTAAACATCTTACGCGGCGGTATGAGGGCAAATCTCGGCAAATGGGAAGGAAATGTGGGGACGGAAATGTGTAAACCGATGTGACATCATAACCTATGCGCATTGAGGAGCAAGATAAGCCAGGACAGAGAACACCTACTGTTCTCTGGCCAGGACGGCCGTGATTGCAACGACCCAAGTGGCGCTTCTGTCGATATAGGATATATGTTTACACATCAGTGTCTCGATTACTAGCAGACTCGCTCAATTTTTTATTTTATTTGGACCTATATTGGTTCATATTGACACTGCTGTGAATTAAGCACTTTGGCCTCAACCTTTACTTGTAAAACATACTTTTCTACCAACTTTAGTAAATAAAAAATGTTAGATAACCATAGATAAAGCTTCTACTTACAAAATTTTTCATATTTCGTTTAACTAAAGTTAGTAATTTTTATTTTATTTGGATCTATATTGATTCATATTTATACCTACTGTTAGTACACTTTCGCCCCTACCTCTACTAAAATTATAAAACATATTTTCCTGCCAACTCTAGTAAATGAAGAATAAGATATAGATAAGACAACAAAATTTGTAATATTTTGCTTAACTAAAATTAGTAACTTTTATTTTGATACGAATGCCTGATGAATGTATGGGTTGCTTCAGTTTCTGTTAACTTTAATAACACCTGAGTATTTTTGCTCTGAAGCTGATAAGGGACTCTTAAAAATTACCTAACTTAATTAAACAAAAATCATTTAATTCTTCCAAAAAACATAATACTTAATTATAAATATATAGCACCTCAAAAACGCAGCAATTATTTACCTAACAACTCCTCTATAGCACACTAGCCTACCAAATCAGTAATTAAACATTTTGACATTATTTTTGTTATCTTGTCAAAGTGAATTCGAAACTTAACAAAGTGCACGAGCTTTTTACTCTTTTAATTGCATTATCAACTATCTTTAAATTTTCGTTCTTTACAACGGGGACAGGTTTGTCCCTCAAAACGTTGGACGTTTTCTAGTGGCTTTAGGTTATTCATTAAGATCACTAAATTAGCACTTGTGCAATTTACATCCTGGAACCAGAGCCGGAACGACCTTATTCAAAAAGCCTACAACTGAGGTGAAGAAATAGAAAATAGGTACTTAACAATTTGACTGACAAACATGAATCCTCCACAACAATATAAAACATATCTATAATAGATGCTGTTACCCAAATTCAATTTTTTTACTCCTATACTTTAATTGAATTCTTAGACATTTAATACCTGTATTTTAATGAGAGTTAGTAATATACACTGTGGACAAAATTAAATTGGAACCTTCTTTAATGCTTAATAACTTTTTTATTATCAAAGGATTTTGTATCATTTTGGATATGTTATGGCCTAAGGTATTGGGATTAAAAAGAACTTTGCAAAGAGGGCCTACTTCAGTGGCGTACAGAAAAGTAGGCATTTCTCAAAACCAATATATTTTAGGTCGTTGCAAAAATCGGCCAAATGAAATAAAGATTAAAAAATGGGCAAAAAAGATTAGAAAGGGTTCGGCATATTGACCATTAAAAAACCAGGTCAATAGAAACAAAATTAAAATGTATACTTTAATTTTGGGAAAACCATGTCTTGTGGGCCAAGTTAAATTTGATTCTTTTTTAATGCTTAATGACTTCTTTTGAGGATTTTTAATCATTTTTGGATGTCATGGCCTAAGATATTAGATTCAAAACGAACTTTGTCAAGCGCGTCTACTTCAGTAGCGTACATTGAAATTTAAAATTATTATTTTTTTAATTTAAAAAATTTTAATTAAATTCAAAATTTCTGTACGCCACTGAAGTAGACCCGCTTTGCAAAGTTCTTTTTGATTCTAATATCTTCGGTCATAATATTTTCAAATATGATAAAAATTCCTTTGAAAATAATGCCATTAAGCATTAAAAAAGAACCAATTTAATTTGGCCCACAAGACATGGTTTTCCCAAAATCAAAGTATAAATTTTAATTTTGTTTGTATTGACCTGGTTTTTTAATGGTCAATATTCCGAACCGTTTCAAATCTTTTTTGCTCATTTTTTATATCTTTATTTCATTTGGCCGATTTTTGCAACGACCTGAAATACATTGGTTTTGAAAAATACCCCCTTTTCAGTACGGCACTGAAGCAGACTCTCTTTGCAAAATTTTTTTAATCACAATGCCTTAGGCCATAGCGTATCTAAAAATGATAAAAAATCCTTTGAAAATAAAAAAGTTATTAAGCATTAAAGTAGGTTCCAATTTAATTTTGCCCACAGTGTACAGTTTTTCATTAAAATACGAGTCTATAACCAATCAAAATGCCACATGATAGCAACATTCGGTCAATATCAAGGATTGCCATGACCATGTCATTTGAAATTTATCAATTTTGACAGTTCATAGTTACTATTTACTTAGTAAACGCTGAAAGCTAAAGTACTTATTTTTCATTAACTGGTTGTAGATAAAATACTGCATGTAACTCACACTTAATGATGGCTAGTGTTAAATTGACTGTAACAATCTTTGATGATTTTTGATACGTGATATTAGTTTTACACGTGAGTTATATTACCGCCCATTTTTCGAGATCGGCATATGCACTAAGCTGAAATAATTTCCATCAATTAAGTAAAAGTTGCCATTAGGATAGTGTCGAAATATACTAATATGAATGATGACACATCATCTGAATAAAGGCATTATAAAAGTGACTTGAAAGTAAAAATGTAATTTGAAAAAATATTAACTAAAATTCTTAAAAGATACATTCAATATTTAAGTTTCATCGTCGAGATAATTTATCAGGTAAAAGGATCACTTTCTCCGACTACCCCATAACGTATTACGTAATAACTGCGGATCAGCCAGAAAGCAACCGCTCGCTTGACACATGTCAGATCCGGATTAAAACTCCTCTTCGGCGCAATTAAAAATATACCTCTCTGCTCTGGCGTTATGCGACTTCTGCCTTCCATGAAAATAAAATAAACGTCAGTTACCTATGACGAGGGTCATTTTCAGCCACTATGCCGAATGATACCTCTACATTTGTAATCAAGGGACCTGTGTTCCCCGCTGGTATCGCGGCCTCCTCCGACGCCTTTTTGGGTCTCTGTCAGATATCAGTATGCAAGACCTGATGGTTCTTAATTCTCTTTTAAAATGTGATCTATGGCTCGAAACAATTGCATTTTATATCAGCTGATCGCTCTCAAAATTAAGATAATTTCTAATTAAATATGCTACGACAAAAACAACAGAAAAATATATCCTCAGTATAATTAAAAAAAAATACAAAAAAATTGGGAAGTGGGCTAAGTGCCAATATATAATTTGGTTAAATTAGTATACAATTCTTGGTATTTTGAGTCTTTTAGATAAGAAATCATTGATATTAAGTGTTTTTCTTGTTGTCACCGACTTTATTAATGTCTTACAGCTGGTTATTACGGAATTTGAACTCTCGGCACTTTACCCGTTTGATAGGATATAGTTGATGGCACATAGAACCTACCTATCAAAATATCCCATTTTTTGGTAAATTGGCACTTAGCCCCTTTGTTACTTCTGCACCTAAATTATCATTTCTTGCAAATTGTAATATAACCTAGCAGGATTTGAGGTGTAGCAGCGGCAACAAAGAATCTTTTTCTACAGCCGCGCGTAAAATAACTAATTACTAAATTGAAATGAAATCGCAAAATCGACGAATGCCGTGGATCCTTATTTTGCGCTCTAGCGCGAACAGGGAAAAGAAAATTCTCACTTTTTCCGTCGAGTGTGCTATGAATGGTCATGGAAACCGAAGATAAATAAATGACAGTCGTGCGATTGTTACAGTTTGTTGCTGGCAATCCTGTTCTAAATATGCCCGAAGCCCGAATATAATATGTCAAAACTGACAGTCATTTGCAAATTTCAGAATAAGTATAGAGAAAAATGTGCATTTAATTTTAAAAAATGGGGCTGTAGAAAAAGTTCTGTGTGTTTTTCGAGCGCAAATTAAGATTGCGTCACGCAGTAACATTCTTTCTCAAGCGGCAATCCATTACTTTGCGCTCTAAATACACAAATATCTATTTCTAGTGAATTAAATAACTCTTTATTTGATTGTATAAAATAGCGACAAGGAAAGTACTTTTACTGCCGCTGACAACGGCAGCAAAGGATTTTATAATACGACCACTTATGAAAATGAGAAAAAAGCATAGTTAAGGTAGTTAGAAACACACGTATTGAAAAGTCGATTTCAACACGCGTGTGATATTAATCGTTTTCTTAAGAATCTAAATAGTGCTTTTTGTGTCATCTTCATAGGTGGTCGTAGAAAAAAAGCTAAGGCCTGGTGCTAGATAATCTACTCGTTTGAGAACTAGTACTTTCAACACTCGTTATATAATATACTATTCCTTCATCTATTGAGAGAACAAAAGTTCCTTGCGTTTGAAGAAAAACCATTTATCTACGACCTACACAGTAAGAGCGTATTACGTCATACGTTTTGACTAATTTGCGTTACGTAATATGAATCCTTACACACACACACAAGTTTTGTAATCATCACATTATTACGTAACTCATTTTTGTATAATCCATTTAACGCAACGTGTCAAAATCAGAATCAGATGGTTTGACTTTTTTGATCTCAAAATTAAATGTATTTTTTTATATAAATGGACGTAGATAAAATGCACATTTCATGTGTGCTGTAGCATACTGATGCGGTCTGGCTGTAATAGCTCACATATAATGTAAATTACTACTATCTTCTGACGTCATTATAGACACCACAATGTTAAAATAACATGTTTTCCGAATTGATTTATTATCTTACTGTAATGCCTAAAAGAATAAAAAGTATCAAATATGTATTTAATAATAATAACAGAGATTAATTATTAAAATTAGATTAAGTGATATGATTCTTAAATATCGAAATGGTATTTCTGACTAATAGAAAAAAGGACGAAAATGTTCGGTATCGCTCGGTAAGTTTGAATTAATTACTGTATGATTTGAAATAAGTTGGGCCATATTTAAGCCAATAAGATTTCTAACAGTTACAACAAATTTGCGGGATACCTCGGCTTTAAGTATTGTGACCCTTCGTCATGCAAATCTTCTGTCCTAAGGTGTTTGTCATCTACAGGCCACGCATGCCAATTACCATTGCAACTTTTACTAGAAGAAATTTTTCAATCTCCGCCTTCAGCAAGAACGTTGTGATATTTTTCTTAGTCAATACTTAAACTGTCTTCAACATAGTTTCTGAAATGGATCCGAAAGTAAAAAATTACAGAGAGACTGTGAAAGGCTACGCTTCGGTCTCCAATAGCACGAGCTCAGAAAATACTTTTCGCGCGGTATACACACAATATTTTTCGTATGACCGTACGGGATGAAAAGGGTTATTGACTATGTTTGGACCAATAGATAACTTTTTTATTTGAAGGTTTAGAAAAACGTTTAAATAAGAAAAGTTGTAGGATTTCGTTCAAAGCGCTGGATCTTGATATCGGAAAAAAACAAACGAACGTCGTAAAGCCGTCAAAAACGACTAACTAGGGTTTTTTTAAATGGAATGCCCTATATAATGTTACATATTCTGATTCTACGTAAAATTTCGGGTATATTTCATTTAATATAACATATACCTACATTCAACTGTTTTCGCGCTATCGATGATTGAAAATCGCACTATTAATAGGTTTTCTACGCCCTTCGTATATGAATTTACTTAAGTCATTATGGGGTTTCTATGGAAACACCGGTAAATGTCAGTCGTCAGTGATAATTAAGCATCCAGAAAAAGTGAAAGATATTATATTGTGTAACTTGTGGGAAAAGCAAAACATTCCTGGACGATTGTGGTAATTGCAACACAAGAGTCCAGGAATGTGCTTTTCCTATGTGTTGCACATTAGTATATTGTGTAACTACTAGGAAAAGCAAAACATTCCTGGACGAGTGTGGTAACACAGTAGTCCACGAATGTGCTTTTCCTACGTGTTGCACATACTATTTTTTATCTGATCAGAATTAATTAGAATACGTACTTATAAAAATAGAGCCAAATATTACTCTAAATAAAAACGGTGTTTTAAATTTAAACTCAACATAATATCAAGTTTTGAATCGAGCGAGTAACTACGGAAACTACAGCTAAATGTTACTTTTGATAAATGTCACCATCAGTGAGATTTAAATCATTTTTGTGATTTAAATACATTTTTTGATTTAAATACTTTGAGTTTAAATATTTTTTCTGAAAGTGATTTTTAATTTATGATTTAAATCTTTCTGAAAAGTATCTTTGATTTTTGGATTTAAAAATGGTATTTAAATCTTTCTAAAAGGATTTAAATCAGTAAAAAGATTTAAATCTTCAAAAAAATTTAAATCTTTAAACAGATTTAGATTTAAATCATTAAAAAGAGTTTAACTATAATAAAATACAGCAATAAATACATCCTAAGTGTTTTAGTTCTATGTTTATTTTGTATTTTGTAATGAAAATTTTTTAATGCGTGTGACTTATTTTTCTTTTTTAAATATATATTGGCTATATGGGAAACTTTTGTATTATTGATTTCTTAAAAATATATATTTCCAATAATTTCGATGAAAGTTTCTGCGTCATAAACAAACCCCTTACGAAGTAATCACTCTGTAAAAAGCAAACAAAATACCATAAAAAACCTAGCTAAAAGGTAAAATAGATTTTTCCGCCAGAAAAATATTTCTAGGAAAAATTCAAATCAAAAATATAAAAAAAAGATAATTGAAATAATAGGATTTTGTCAAATTTCAAGTTGATTTTATCAAAAAGTAATTGTCAAAAAAATAAAGCTTGTTTTTTAATGGAATTTTTGACACATTGTCAAATATTTAAAAGCTGCTAGTATGCACATAATGAGCTATTTTGTATGTTTGATGTTGTTAGTGTTTTCATTTTAATTAATATAATCGGCTAACATAATAAGAAGTGCAAAGTTACCAATTATGTGAATGCTAACGGCTTTTAAACATTCGACAATGTGTCAAAAATTCCATTAAAAAAAAAAACAAGGTCTAAATAACATTTTAATTTGGTTTTTGTATGTTATTTTGACGTACCTATTGAGGATTGTATTGTTTTTTAAAATTTAGATTGGGTGACGTCACACTTTTGCTTTTTTTTTTCACTTAATTTATATAAATATCATTTTGATTACGCTCTAAGGAGTTTTTAATGGTACATAACCAACGACGCCAATTCGTTGTACATAACCAACCAAATGATTTCAATCTTTTTTACATTTTAGATCATTTTAGGAAGTATTTAAATCTTTTCAAAAGATTTAGATTTTAAAAAATATTTAAATCTTTTGAAAAGATTTAAATATTTCCTAAAATGATTTAAAATGTAAAAAAGATTTGAATATAAAAAACATTTATTATTTAAATCTTTCTTTATATACAAAACGATCTTTAATTTAAATCGGTTGTTCAAATGAAAAGTATCTTTGATCTTTTATTTAAATCATTTTTTAAATGATCTTAAACAGCTCTGACGTCACATCTGACAAACAAGGCGTTTGGATAATGTTATATTCCCGTCCTAGGACGGAAATGTTATATTCCCTTACAGTTATTGCCTATTCTCATACAGTTATAAGCAACGAATACAATATACTAGAATGATGACTTTTGCGGTGAGAAAACACATCGGAAAAGTGTAGTTTTTCGTCCGATCGGATAAAAAGTTTATTGTCACTCATTATGGGCTACACTCAACAAGAACAACTTAAGCATTGTTTATATTAAACTAAAACTAATGAATTAATTACAAAAAATGTGGAATTAAAATTGAATATTCACTTTACCAGGTGTTCAAAGTGACCTCCGTTTTACTCAACACAAAGACGATAACAAGTTTTTAAGTGGTGGACGGCATCCCTTAACGACTGGTTCTGGTGGATTTATATAAACTGTATTTCTTCCAAAATTTTCTGCCTTAAATCTGCTAAAGTGTGGAATGTGTATTCATGATGCACTCGCTTTTTAAGCCATCCACAGAAAGACCTGTCCATCAAAGTAAGATCAGGGCTATTGGGGCACCATCGAATTGAACCATTCTTTCCAACCCGTCTCATATTTTTCATTTAAGAAGTGAGTCACGTTTGCCGTGTTGTGAGCAGGGGCACCATCTTGTTGCCAAATAGATCGGTTGAGGATGTTAAGCGGTAATTCATCTAAAAAGTTCTCTATTTCTTCAGTGAGAAATTGGTAATATCTGCCACCAGTTAGACCACCTTCGTAAAAAATAGGCCCTCATATTCTATCATCAACAACGCCACACCAAACACTGAAAGCTTTCCACCCTGATGTTTTAACAGCTTTTACAAGGCGAGGGTTTTCTTGATTCCAATAATGGGTATTATGTCTATTAAGGGGCCTACAGACGCACAAACATTCCTTGAGATATGTACGCGCGTACAAGCTGCGCGTACATATACGTTTATGGAATTACCTACACACTGGAGATAATTTTATATCCAGTTTGCTAATCAAAATGGGTACAGTGAGTAACAGTGATTTAAATTTATTAGCAGTGGCGTGTGTGCATAATAAAGAAGGAACAAAATCGATTATTGAATAAGCGAAAGATGGTACAATAGATTTAGGATTAGAACCTACTGGAATGACAAGACTGCAGGGCGATTACAACCGAAGAAGTAGAAATGATGCAAAGCAAGTTAGACTACTGTTTACGAATTATTTCTGCCACGAGAGTACTCTGTCCTGCCAAGAAAAAATAATATAGTAATTTAACAGTAATTTAGTAGTATACTTGAGACGTCTTATTAATAAAATATTACAATGTTTCAATAATAATAGTTTATTTACTTACCTCTCCTTTATCTTAACTTAATCAGAATGTTCATTTTCCACGTCGTCGTTTGCTATGTTTGATGCAGACGATCTGAGTATCTCTTGATCTTTTGAAAAAAGCAACAAATTATTATAATACCATAAATGTGGCATATATATGTCATCCAGTTCAGCCCCTGACCTTTTCGACTCTTCAATTTTTTTTTCTTCTCTCCGGAATGTAGACTATTTATTTTGGTTTTTACTATTTCTTTTGTAGCCGTCTTTTCAGTAGCGTCTTCCGACAGTGATCTGTTTTGAACCTTTCTGTTCGTTTCCACGACGGGACGTGACCCGACGCGACGTTGGCCGAATCGGCAGAATTACCCATGGCTTCGAGGTACACTGAATTGCTTCCAACCGTCTGGTAGGTCAGTGGTTAGATAGTGTCTTTGTGATGCGAAGGTTGCTGGTTCGATCCCCGTCAGTGCCAAGCTATGTTTTTAATTCTTTTAAGGTTATGTTTGTAAAACGTTTTTTTCTCTTGATTTTGAGTATGGCTTGGGTTAGTTTTGTTTGATTGCGCCCCGGGGCGAGAAGCGAGCGGAGGGCCATGCGAAATAACTTAATTATAGCTGACATTCGACCAAGGGTCTACATGAACAGCACTGATATTATCCCCGATATGTAAATGCGTTTTGCCTACACACGAAGAGATGTGTACGTGCGACTCGTACGCGGGTGCAAAAATTCAAGCAGCGACTGAATATATCTTCGACAGGTATTTAGGCAGATATTGTCTACACACTGTGCGTACAAGTACGCGCGTACATATCTTAAGGAATGATTGTGTGTCTGTAGGCCCCTTTAACGACACTTTTTGTTGCAAAGTATGCTTCGTCTGCCCATATTATTCTGTCAAAAAAAGTGTCGTCCATGTGTAGTTGTTCCCACTTAGCATTACAAAATTCAAGTCGTTGGCGTTTATTTTCTTCGGAAAGTTGTTGCACTTTCCAAAACTTGCAAGGTGTGTATTGGAACTTCTTGAGTGTGCTTTGGGCTCTGTAAAATGTGGTATTTAATGCTTCACATGCTGTAGGTATAGAGTGAGTCAGATTTTCTAAAAATTAGTTAATGTTTAGGAACAAATTAGTAAATTCAAGTTTTATATATACTTACCATTAAAATAAAGAATAACGTCTAGCTGAATACCATCGTCAGGTTGTCGCACTATCCATTTTCTCTTTTTAAATCTTGAGAATTTATTATTTTCCTGTAGACTCTTGCAAAGGCAATTAGAACTTGCAGGTTCTGATACAACCTTGCATATAAAGTCCTAACTTTCCTCTTATTTTTATTACATTTAACGTAAGCCATAAATATATTAAGTTGTTCTTGTTGAGTGTAGCCCATAATGAGTGAAAATAAACTTTTTAACTTTTTCCGGATGCTTAATTATCACTGACGACTGACATTTACCGATGTCTCCATAGAAACCCCGTAATGACTTAAGTCAATTCATATACGAAGGGCGAAGGGCGTAGAAAACATATTAATAGTACGATTTTCAATCGAAACATAGTTGAATGTAGGTATATGTTATATTAAATGAAATATACTCGAAATTTTACGTAGAATCAGAATATGTAATATTATATAGGGTATTCCATTTAAAAAAACCTAAGTTAGTCGTTTTTGACGGCTTTACAACGTTCGTTTGTTTTTTTCTGATATCAAATTCTAGCGCTTTGAGCGAAATCCTACAACTTTCCTAATTTAAACGTTTTTCTAATCCTTCAAATAAAAAAGTTATCTATTGGTCCAAATATAGTCAATAACCCTGTACATATTCTGAAATAAATAAAGCAAGCACGCAATATAATCAGATGTTAATAGTTGTTGACCTGCGGAAGGTGATACACAGCCGCATGCGTAATTTAGTCAAGCCGTCAAGGGCGGAAAAGACAATTTCCGCATGTCTTAAAGATATTTCTATCAGCGTTAGCATTGAATAATTCTTTCTTTAAGGAAGAAGTATTATTCTACTTGCGCCACTGTTCACAAGCCGCTGACTTCTTTTCATAACATTTTGTTGATTTATCGGAAACGAGCTCACTACTTGCTGCACTGCACTGACAGCCTTTAATATGTAAACTGCTCTTCACTTGAAAGACATACGAAAAATTTTAATTCTAGCTTTTAACGTACCTATCTCCAAAATTAAAAAAATGTGTAAATCTATTTTTCTACAACCGCGCGCAAAATAACTAATTACTAAATTGAAATGAAATCGCAAAATCGAGGAATGCCGCAGATCCTAATTTTGCGCTCTAGCGCGAACTTGGAAAAGAAAATTCTCACTTTTTCCGTCGAGTGTGCTATGAATGGTCATGGAAACCGAAGATAAATAAATGACAGTCGTGCGTTTGTTGCAGTTTATTGCTGGCACTCCTATTCTAAATATGCCCGAAGCCCGAATATAATATGTCAAAACTGACCGTCATTTGCAAATTTCAGAATAAGTATAGAGAAAAATGTGCATTTAA
>MU182554.1:153714-179567 GCA_016904865.1 Pissodes strobi | reverse complement strand
TCGTAGTTATTGCAAAATAAGTGACTAATAGAATGTAAGTTGAATTTGCGATTACTATTTATTGGCTCACACGAATGGTAGAACATACTATACGCTAAACCCCGGCTCGCCAACAACCGATTCTTTTCAGAGAAAGATAGGCAAGTTCTGCGCAGACAACGTGGAAGAGACGAAGATAAAAATATAGTTATCCCATGCTTGCTTTGAATTGTGGACGGGCGCCTCATCGTGTAGCTCTCCTCATATCTTTACCAACTATATCGGCCTGACCTAACGTGTGCCGTAACCATTTCGGATTTATTTCTTGTGCCGAATTTAGCCCGTAATTAAAAAGCACACCTGCGCCATATTAATCATGGTGATGCTACTGTTTTTTGATGTAGGAATTTTTACCAAACACGAAGCGAAACGGCAAATATGTATTCATTTATTCTATTGGAGAAGAAAACTGAATTCGATTCATAAAACATATAAATATGTCAATGTAATATTGTGATACTCAAATCTGGTACAGAGCTTCGGATTGAAGTTACTCAAAACAAATTTGAATAATTCCTTAACGGGGCTGCCTGCATGTAAACTGAGCTTTCTAGTTGTTTTTGTTTTCACAAAAAGTAGCGTCAGTCTGAATATCACGACGACTCAGCGATCCTCGACATCTGTCGAACGGAGATGCTTAAATGGCGATATCAGTTCATTTGTGTATATCTTGAATAATCTCAGTCTTACCAATCTAGATATGATGATGTCATGATGAATGTCATGATGATGTCATGAGAAATATATAAGAATCGTTTGTTTGAAGAAAGAGTGTCATATATCAAAATTTTTAATTTTTGAGATTTTCCATGCAACTAACTTAAAATACCGCATATTTTTATGCGCAAAACCATCATAAGCCTACCTTGCATCTTTATCGACAGAGAGCGCTGTATCAAAACGTCACATCTTCGCTTCGTAATACAATCTTAAAGCAAGACGCTAACAAGAGTAACAAGTCAGTTATTGCCAAGCGAAAAGGTACGCGTTTTTTAAGAAAGAGAGTCATAAAATGAAATAAAATAATTTTGGGTAAAGGTGTCATATTTAGAGAAAATATAGTTTAGTTCAAATGGTAAGTACTACTTGTTTCTTAATTTTTGTGATTAGACTGTCTTATTTTAAGACATAACGCTCTTGTTTAAAAGGTACGAACATCAATACCTTAAATATTATTAGAACAAAGTTTCATTTTGTGATAAGATTCTTTTGATGTAAGTTTCGCGAATTTTTTGAGTTATGATCGTCTTGTCGAAAGATTTTTATAGATAAATTAAGCTGTCTAGCTTAATTTATGACCCATTTTCGAGTTTTTTTTTAGTTCAAAACATAATAAGATACGAATACAAACTATCCTAGTATTCTAGAAATTATTTATATTTTTTATGATTGCCTATATTTTATGCATTTAGTGTAATGTTGGTTGCATATATCAATAGGTGTTTCAGTATTTTATCTTCTTCTGCTCAACATACTTTTAAATGTATTCACTTACGAGGACAAATCGAAATGTCGGCATACCTTACACTTTGCAGGCAAATGATGTTATTGAACATAGGCTGGTCTTAAACAAAATGTTTCGGGAATTTTTCGAGTTATGACCGTCTTGTCGAAAGATTTTTAAAGATTTTGTTGGACAGCTTAACTTATGACCATTTTTCGATCGATTTTTGTTTGTACATTGATACGAACAAAGGTATCCTAGTATTCTAGACTCGGTAAAATAATAGTATATTATTTTATATGGAGGAAAAGTGATACTTTCCTCCAAATAAAATATGCTGTTTTTTCTTCAAATGTCGACAGATTAATGCAAAAAGTGTAACATAAAACTGTCAGTGGACACTGTCAACAATAATTATTTTTTTAAGATTGCGTCTCCGATTGCGTTTTAATTCCGTATTGATAAGCAGTTATTGAGTAAGTTCGATTAAATAATAACCAATTTGTTCCTAAATTAGTGATTTTTAGAAATGCAGTCACAAATTGAGTGATAAATACAAATTGTAGTTTAATAAATCTTGAGTTGTTGACGCTTATTTTGTTGTCTGTTTGTATTTTATCTATCAACACTTTTACCTCCGCCGGCGGAAAAGTGAAAAGTAAAGCTCCGGCGGAGGAAAAACGAAACTTCATGGCCGCCTACACAGTCGAGTAATGACGGATTTACTGACGTTTGAAGAAAAAAATATTTTTCTATGGATTTAGCAAAAAAGATGAGCCGAAGTAGAACAAAATATATATTAAAACTAGCTACGGCAGGTACTACGTCAGTTAAAGCCGACATATCTCAAGGGAAAGAGAATAATAGTGTTACTAATTATTCTGCTGACAAGGAACAAGGTATGTTCTACATTTGACTTGTTACAAAACAGAACCTAAAGTGACTTTTCTTAGACTCTTAGAGTGACTCAAGCCATTTACGAGTTTTGGAATCTGAAGAAATGGTTTCAACAGCTCTGATTCAATACAATATGCTAACATGCTAGAAAAAGGTACACTAAACTATGCCAAATTTTACAATTTGTTAAGTTCAATTACATTCAAATAATTTAATTCCAATTCTTTTTAGATGCAGAACAAACCTAGGCACAACCGACGACTGAACAAATACACGCTGGTCCATTTAAAGATTAAGTAATATTATAATTATTAAAATTGAAGATAGTATATTGGAATTTCTTAGTTATATATAATGTTTATGTTAATTTATTCGCTCTGTGCGTTAGGGTAGTGGGAGAAATGACGAACGATCGTGCGCGCGAGTCGGAGAAATTTGGAGCTTTATTCAGCTACTATACAAATATACACGTGGAATACATCGAAAGGGATCTGGTGTCATATAAGCACTGTCGATTTTAAAGATTTTTTTGGGTTCAATGGAAAGATTACATCAAAGAGAACACATTAATGCAAAAAAAATCGCGGATGAAGCACATTTGACGCCAAAAATTGAAAAATGAATTTCAGAAATGAGGCTGTTAGTGACATTTAAATGCGAAATGATGACAATTTACTTGCAATGTTGTCAGACTTGGCTAACCTTCTTGATTTTCAAGTAAGCAAATTACCAAGTCCAGGAGCATGATTCACAAAGTAGAATAACAACTTGTAAGAGTTACTAAACAAGGGCACACCGCGCGCTTGTTCCTTATATGCCTCAGACTAACCAAATAAGCTCCCATTTGTCGGTTAACTAACCCAAACTAACCAAAACTAATTCAGACTAATGCAAAATAACCCAAGCTAACCAAAACTAGTCCAGACTAACGTAAACTAACCCAGATTGACCAAAAGTAACCCATACTAAGCAAAACTAACCCTGGCTGTTTAGCCATAAATGTATATATATAAGTAATAAAAGTTTGCTTACGGTTCACTGTCGACTCAATATGTTCATTACCCAGTAAATGCCCTAGATCAAGGATATTTGTGATAAAATGAAATAATTTTAAAAGACAAGCGCGCTACGCACGCTTGTCAGTAAATCAACCACAGCTAACCCAAAGTAACCAACACTAACCCAAATTAGCTAGCACTAACCCAATCTAACCAAAACCAACCCAGACTAATACATACTAACCAAGACTAACCAAAACTAACCCAGGCTAACCATAATTAACCAAAGTAAAGAGACAAGCGCGCGTAGCGCGTATTATCTGCAGAACTAATTATATTGCACTAAAATCAACAATTTTTCTTGAATTTTAAATCGTTTCCGATGTACTTGACGTGTTTCTAAGAAATTCGCTACATTTTGTACCACCAGATGTCGCGTCGTGTAACGCACATAGCGAATAGTGACACAAGCTTCTTCGATTATTCCCGATTCACGAGATAATGACGAGGAAATTACTCAAGGTAAAATAAAGTATTCTTTATACAGTTTTTTTTTAAATTGCGTTATATTTTAGCTCAATGCATAGACACAAGTAGCGATGGAAGAGATTTGCAGCAAGATAAAGAAAATATTAAATTCACGGCCTTAGAAAATAAGATTATTATTTCGTTACCTATTCATTAAAAAAACTGAAATACTAATTGGAGGTTCTTTATTGTTTTAGTGTCAACTAGAAATAATAGTCCAGGTCAACAAAGTGGGCCTCCAAAGTCCAGTTCTTCGAGTTCCTCAAGCTTGTCGTCTTCGTCTAGTTCGTCATCCTCTAGTTCTCCATCCAGATCGTCAAATAGTCCATTCGATGATGCTTCTGGGGACCCCAAATATTCTTCGGAAAGTGATTCTTCTGATTCGGCGCCTACCAAAAAAGCCTAAAAACGATGCGTGAAATATGCTTGTTCCAAAAAGGAGAACAAAGTGAGCAAAAAGAATAGGTTGCCAGAAAACTGGCAAAAAAAAATCGGAATAAAAAATTAAGAAACAGCGGACAGGCATATTTTTCGACGAATGTAATTAAAAAACCAGATGGAACATCAAAATCCATACTTCCAGCTTGTAATCCTGAAAAGTGTCGCCTTAAATGCAGTAGCAAAATTTCAGAAGAGCAAAGAAAAATTATTCATGATGATTACTGGGGTACAAAAGATCTTCAAATGCAGATAATGTTCACATTATCTTGTATGTCCACTATTCAACCTCGCTATAGATATCTTACAGGAACAAAATATCGTAGACCCAACAACGGGTGTTATTTTACATTAAACAACATAAAAAATCGCGTTTGTAAGCAGTTTTTCATGGCAACCTTATCGATAAATTCAACTGTAATTAAAACCGTTATAAAAAACAACAATCTTCTGGAGTCCTTGAGAGTGAAAAACGGGGTAAACATGAAAACGACACCAAAGTCCCTGATGACCTAAAAGATGGTGTACGCGCACATATTAGAGGAATACACCGTGTTGGAAGCCATTATTGTAGGTCAAATACCGACAAGGAATATATTGAAGGAGGAAAGACAGTCGCCAAATTACACCGCGATTATGTTAAATTTTGTGGAGAATTAGGACAACCAAGTGTAAACTATACAATGTATTTTAGCATTTTCAAGGAGGAATTTAACATTTCATTTCACATTCCAAAAAAGGACCAGTGTGCATGACTTCTGTGTCAGGTATTATAACTCCGCTGAAGAGGAAAAAGCGAAACTTCAAGAACAGTATGATGTACATATTAAAGAAACACTATCCAGGCAGGAAAAGGAAGCCGATAAAAAATCTCTTAATAAAGTGATTGCTGTTTAGATTTCCAGGCCGCTTTTCCGTGTCCTCAAGGTGAATCATCCAGTTTTTATTATGTATCCAAATTAAATGTATACAATCTAACCGTTTATGAATTACAATCTACCGACGCTTTTTGCTAACGCCAATAGGGGTGCGAATTAGGTCGGATCTTGTTTATGGAAGTATCGAAATTCTTTAAATGAATAAGCATCAATGAAATTGGATATTGCATTTTATAGTGATAACTGTACGGGTCAAAATAAAAATAAATTTATTTTGGCTATGTACACCTACGCTGTTATGAATTTTGAAAATATAAACTCAATCGCTCATATAAGTTTTTAATCACTGATCACACCCAGAATGGAGGAGATCATGTTCATTCGGTAATTGAAAGTGCCATAAAAAGATTTAAAAATTCGTCTCCTATTTATATACCGGATCAGTATGTGGCCATCATGAGAAAAGCAAATAAATGACGAAAGGCGTATAATGTTTATGAGCTGTGTTACAAAGACTTTTATGACCTAAAGTTGATGTCCCAAGAATCTGGCTTTAAAGAAAATTTAAAAAATTAATTAGGTGAACCTGTTGAGACTTCTAACATATCAATTGAAAAGGTGGAAAAAAATAACCCAGATTTTATTTTTTACAAAACATCTTTTACACAAAGTGATTTTTATTCCGCCAGTCTGTTCGCAGATAACAAGTGAGAAATGTTGACAAAACAAGTGAAACAAGTTTTGCAAAAGGGAAAATACGTAAACTTAAAACCAGCGTATAAGAAAAAAGTCAGTATATCAGCTAATAAAAAATCAAGCATAATGTCTTTATTTGCAAAAAAAATGTGGAGTATCTGTAATTCCAGAATATTATAAAGATTTTCTTGAAAGTCTATAAAGTAATATTAACTGTATTAATTTTATTTGACTTTGAACATATCTACGTGTACGTTGCTTTAAAGGAAAACTTTAAAAAATGATACTGAAGAAATTTTTTTTTTGTGTTTGTTCATTTTTACCTACAATGTCAAAATAAAACATGCTGTGTGATTGCATCATTTATTTACTTAAAAAGATCTTTCCAAAAGATGCAAAATAATTGGGGCAAGAGAGTCACAATTCGAAAAAATTTAGAAAACGAAGCAAAAATCGTTTTTCTTTTCATAATCGCAGAATAACACAACTTTAAACTCATAAAGATGTTGCCTTAATGTATTCATTATTGCATTATTACATTTTACAAAAATTACTGGTATCTAAAAAAATAAGTTTAATATTTAGTAAAAATTTGACAGCCTCTCCTGAAAAATTACATTTTTTGAAATATGATAATCTGTCTCTAAACAGGGGACATGAAGAATTGAAGCAGTACACAGCTAGCACAGGGGTATCCCCAGGACATATTCGAGACAAATGTGTAAGATATTTAGATGATCCCTAGGAAGTGTGGTTTGGAACGTAACCGGCATCCCTGGACACTTTCATAGTTCCTGAGACGTCACCTAACGTTCTTGTTGGACTTATATAGGTTTTTATAGGGACAAATAGAGATGTCCACAGGATACCATAAACGGGATCAATGATATATATTATTTTTTGGTTATTAAAAATTAATACCTTTTAGATAACAGAATTTTAATTAAATTTAAAATTTGCACCAAAAACTTATATTGTTTTAGAGATTTGAATTGGTCCTTTATTTTGTAAGGTAAGGAATTGTTAAGATATTAAGTTGCATGCATTATTACAATTAGTTGAGGCACTGGATGAGTTATTTGTACAAACAAAATAGTTTATATGTTATAACTAAAACATATTGGAATAAATACACCATGGCAGGTGAATTTTATATTCTATGCGGGACCATTTTTAAAATCAGTTTTTTCTTTTTTTTGTCCCTCCTCTGCTTTGTTTCTTTGGCATGCCGAAGCCAGTGGCCAATGGCTTGTTGTACAAATTTTTGTTTTTTTTTTTCGTGCATTCCACACTATTCCTTCTGAAACAATATGCTAGAGCTGCAATTTATACGTCAAAATATATTAATAATTTGATTAGTCTATTACTGAAGACACCTATTACTGAAGTCCCCCCTGCAGGACTTTGTCTTTCTATAAATGTCTTTAATGTCCTGTTAATGTTGGAACAGGGTGAAGTTCAACAAATTATGACCTTAAATTGTTTTTATTCAGTTGATGAAATGTTTAAATGTAAGTTTTAGACAATTAATATACTGATTTATATTAATATTAGTATGTTGCACTCTAATATGCTTTAATGTTATTTTAGTATTTAACAAGTTAACATTATTAAACAAACGCATTTGGTGGCTTTTGCTTTGTTGATATGTGTATATATTAACACGAATACAATTGAGTTTTAGTAGCAGGTATATAAAGTGTGATGAAATGGTTTTCAAAGGGTTGACTCTTCTGGGGAAGTCATAATATATAGTTAGTTCGTTAGTTAGTTAGCTCTTTATTATATTTTCAGTGGAAAATACTAAAATACAGATTACACTGTAGCAAAAGTACACAAGTAAACAATTTGGTACACATAAAAAAAAGTTCCTATTAATTCTAGAAAAACAGTAAACTTGACATCAATGTGATACTCGCTATCAAATTTGATAAAAATTGAGTGAATGATGTGAGATATTATAAGTGTTTCTTTCATATTTTTGTTTGTGTGTATATTTATTTAACACAAAATAATATCTTATATCTCACCAAATGTGAACGCTTTCTAGTAGGTCTTATAAAGTATTAACCTCATAATTGATTTTAAGGAAAACATCTGCTGCCCCTCATCATTGTTTGCTTTTTCAGATATTTGATTTTTAGGTATTTCTTGTCTTAACCTAGAAATGTCTTGTTGCAAGTCATCGATCTTAACGCCCATTTTTGATACTTCGCTTGTCAGCTACAGCAGTAGACCTGAAAGATAACTTTTTGGTTTATATGATGCTTATCTAAGGTGGGATTTGGAACCTTCTGCGAAATGCACTACAAGTTTTATCCACATTACCGGAACAAAATTATGACACTCAATGCGCCTTTCGCTAACCAAGTTAGCATCATCAGGAGATGATTGAAACTGAATTTTAATCTAACTAACAACATTAAAATATGGTTAGTGAAACGCGAGTCGAATGCAGAAATTCTGTTTCGGTATTCTGGATAAAACTGCGTGTGAATGTAGAGCTTATGTAAATAAATGCAAATCACCTTTAATTTATAGTTACAGGGGTCATTTTATTTTAAAATATTAAAGAAGTTTTATTACAATTTTGTTTTATTAAACACGTACCTACAACTTTTTCCCATACAATGGCAGATGCTTTTGTTTCTGCAGAGGTGTCTAAAACAATTAGAAAAAATATTTGAATATATTTTTGAAATGAATACTTCTTTGGCTGCATGAGAGTGATTTTTGAAGGCTGCGTCACGACACGGTTTGAAATTTTCATCTTGCAAGATAGATTCAGTATATGACTCCCTCAATCTTTTTTTTTATGGTAACGGTAAAGAAGTATTTACTTCTATCGTGTGTACTGTGCTACACGCAACTTTTTTGTTTGGTTCACAACAAAGAAACTTTTATTACTATTTGCCGTTCTTCTGTCACCTACCTATGTTAGCTGCGTTGCTTGCAAATTCAGTTCAATTATTTTCTGTAATAAAAATATATACATAAGTATATAAATTCGGTAAAATATCAGGTAATTATTTTGAAGAATATCACCGCATCTGACGATTTTTATTTTTAGTCAAGCATTTTTTACACTATGAGTGGTCTGTACAGGGTATTCCAAAACTAAAATATGAAGCCATCATCAATTTTTTTAAATGAAACATGCGTTTCTTAATAAATTAATAGCTGCCTTATAAAATATAGCTAATAAAAAAGTTAGAGAACTGGTTGTAGAGGGCAAGGAAATTAACCAGTAGTGTGTTGCAGCCGGCGCTATGCACCTACTCCAAACTTACTAAGTTTATCGGAGATAGACAGTACTATACAATAGTAATTATTGGCTATTACTTGACCTGTGTACATCAGGTGAATTAGACAAATACATCAGAAAGCTTGTACTTCTGTACCTCTGAAGAATTTTTCAGAGGTACAGGTAAGCCATAACATATGCAAAAATTATAAAAAAAAATCCTATGAAAATAAAAAACTACACACAGCGTCAAAAGTCTTGGGACCCCCAACTACTTTTCACATAAGACACAATACAAGCATGTTTGCCTGAAAATAATATCTACTTTAATAAATAGTTAAACATAGTGATAATATAAGATGAAGCTACAAATGTATTACAAAGTGAATCTACTGCCGTAACCAGTGGACTATATGCACGTTGTTGAGAGTTTTTTGAGAGTTTTTTGAGAGTTTTTAGATAAACATAAACTTTTGACTCTCCCCGTATGAAACAGAAACCAAAGTTTGACTAGGGTCTTAGAAATACCAAAAATTTAAGTCAAAATTGAAGATTTTATTATACCGAGTGAATTCAAAATTTAGGATTTCTCTGAAAATTTCTCTGAAAATTGTTAACACTCTGTACCTACATAATCCACTGGTTACAGCAGTACGTTAATTCTGTAATCATTTTGAAGTTTCTTTTTTGGCATTATATTTTTTGAATCACTTTGTTTGCTTATTTAATAAAATAGATATGCGTTCTTTCAGGCAGACATGTTTGCATTGCCTCTTATGAGAAAAGTACTTGGGGGTCCAAGACTTTTGAATTGGTGTGGATTACGCATTAAGAAAGGTTCCAATTTAACTAGGCCCATCGTGTATATGTCAACCTTGGACATCCGGCAAAGTGCTTGGTATTATAAAAAAATGTTTGCATAATATATTTTTTGTCATACGCTCCCAAAAATAGGACTCATTTGAGTCCGTAAAATGCTTCTTTTTGGGCCTAGTACCTAAAAGTCGTCATGGCAACTTTTACGGACTATTCCAAAATTCTTGAATATGTCTACTTGTCAAATTTCGAACGACATGACAAAATTGTCAAATAGTTGCTACGATATCAAATTCTAAGCTAACTTTGTCGTACATTATGATTTCAAAAATTATGGTAAATTTGCAAATTTAGGCGTTCTGAAGAATTGCAAAAGCGTATATATAAAAATTAAATTTTGGGAGCGTATGACAAAAAATAGTGTTTGTCACACGTACCTAAATGAAGTTTTTCAGGACACATCTGCTATTCCGGACTCGGCTAACGCCTCGTCCGGAAACAGCAATGATTCGTCCTGAAAAACTCCATTTTAGGTACTTGTAACAAAAATAACTATTTTTTATTCATCTGTTTAAAATGTTACAGTGCTTTGTTTTTTTTCCAATAAACTAGCAAACAAATTAGTTTTTTTTTAACAATTCTAGGTTTTCAAGAAAGTTCAAGATTTTCTTGATTTCTTCCCAAGAAATCTTGATCTTGAGAAGTAATTTCTTGTCTTGTCTTGAAAAACAAGGATCATTTCTTGTCTTGATTTTGTCTTGAAATCAAGACAAGATCAAGACAAGATCAAGAAGTTTTCAAGAAAAGGAGGACCTGAGTCTGATGACTTAATTAGTGGTTAAAACAGCGATCAAACTTACTTATGCTCATATATAACTCAACTTATTCTCTCTCTCTCTCTCTCTCTCTCTCACTCTAACTAACCAAATCTTAGATGATTATAACATATCGGAACCGGTTCAAATGACTAAAATAAGTGAAACTAAGTGAAACTAACCGAAAGTTGATTCGACGACTAACCAAAACTAACCAAATCTATTAAAATTTATTATAACGACCGAAACCGACTCAAATGACTAAAATAAGTTGAGACTAAGTGAAACTAACCGAGAGTTGATTAGACGACTAACCAAATCTATTAAAATTTATTATAACATATCGGAACCGACTCAAATTACTAAAATAAGTTGAGACTAAGTGAAACTAACTGAAAGTTGATTAGACGAGTAACCAAAACTAACCAAATCTATTAAAATTGATTATAACGTATCGGAACCGGCTCAAAATAGTAAAATTAGTTGAGACTCGATAACGAAGTATTGACTTCTATCACGTATACTGTGCTACTCGTGACTTTTTTTTATAAAAAATCACCAAAAACTTGCACAATTCTGCTGGAATTGCTACTACTTTTCTCTGCCGACTTTCAATGTATTGTTTTGTTTTTATTGAAATATAAGGTTTGTGGACAAGCCTGTATTGCCAGATTTATTCTTTAATTCTATATGATTTTAAATTAAAATGGTACATTTCTCTGTTTGACAATTTTATGTTAGTCAATAGTTGTGTTGTGCTGAACTTAAACCAATATCTATTATTCCTGAAATTATTATTTTATATAACTTATTAAAGCGCGGCAAAGCGATAGTGATATTAAGCTGATAAGAATTGATATTATTTATTGATCTATATCAAAGGTCGAGAAGACGATTTGAGGCGCATGATTCTTTCTCTTGCTGACTATATTTTATTTCCTTATATTATTCCTTGCGCTTCTATACAAGCATCTAGCGTCTGCGGTATTATAATTTGCAATCATGCGCAGCTGCGTTTCAGGATCAGCTTCTGTGCTTGTGATACTACGGCCCGGGTTCGAAGGTCGGTGACAAGACATGTTTTTTTTTGGTTATGTTTGTTAGTTGGGGTTAATTTTGGTTTTGTGTTAGGCAGGGTTGGTCAAGCGTGTAACGCCCCCGTCTCAATGCTCTTGTTTGATTAATTAAAGTTAGGTTCGATTATTTTTGCTTAATCTGGGATATTGAAGACAAGCGCGCGTAGCGAGTAGCACAGTACACGTGATTGAAGTGAATACTTCTTTATCGAGTTTCAACTCATTTTATTTATATGAGCCGGTTCCGATAAGTTATAATCTAATTTAATGCATTTGGTTAGTTTTGGTTATTCGTCTAATCATTTTTCGGTTAGCTTCACTTGGTCTCAATTTATTTTAGTCATTTGATCAGGTTCCGATATGCTATAACCAATTTTAATAGATTTGGTTAGTTTGAGTTAGTCGCCGAATCAACTTTCAGTTAGTTTCACTTTGTCTCAACTTATTTTAGTCATTTCAACCGGTTCCGATAGTTTTCAATTCAATTTTAATAGATTTGGTTAGATTGGGTTACTCGTCGAACCAACTTTCGATTAGTTTCACTTTGTCTCAATTTATTTTAGACATTTCAACTGGTTTCGATACGTTATAATCAATTTTAATAGATTTGGTTAATATGGGTTAGTCGCCGAATCATCTTTCATGTAGTTTCACTTTGTCTCAACTTACTTTATTCATTTCAACCGGTTCCGACAGGTTATAATCAATTTTAATAGATTTGGTTACATTGGGTTAGTCGTCGAATCAACTTTCGGTTAGTTTCACTTAGTCTCAACTTATTGTAGACATTTGAACCGGTTCCGATACGTTATAATCAACTTTAATACATTTGGTTAGTTTTGGTTAGTCGTCTAATCAACTTTCTGTTAGTTTCACTTAGTCTCAGCTTATTTTAGTCATTTGAACCGGTTCCGAGACGTTATAACCAATTTGAATAGATTTGGTTAGTTTGGGTTAGTCGTCCAATTAACTTTCGGTTAGTTTCACTTCGTCTCATAAAAATTGAATAATTCTTTACCAATTCCATAAGAGAGAAGGAGGGAGAGATCACGTGTAGTTACACAACAGTCATCAACAGTACAATAAGAAAAACTACGCTTATCCATCTTAACCATATATTAGATAGCGTATACGGTTTACCGTTAGGATATCTAATGGGAAAAATTCCCAATTGCTATGTGGCGTGGCACATGACATAGATCGTGTAATGGTTTTGGATTTTTCAGTTGTAGGTGGCTAGTAAGAGGCGCTATCACTCAATAGCCCCGTGGTACAACCTCCACTGAATTTTCCTCCAGGGAAATTACAATAGTCCAGATTGCAGGGCAGTGCATAAAATTAGTTTGATAATGTCTAAGAATCCTATATTATGTTACAAAAATTTAAATAAAAACTAACCAATCAAAACAAATAAACACAGTAACAATGCAAAATCAACTAATGAGGTTAGCTAAAAAAAATAACCTAGAAAATTCCTGCACTAAATACTCTAAGACGAAACAATATTAGTAACTATATACAAAACTATAACCAATAAGGGTTTTTAGTATTTAAGTAAAAGCTACTGAGCGTTTAGCAAACACGTTGGTAAAGGTTTTTCTGATCTAAATTGGGAGACAAGGGTACTGTCATCTGCAAAACTGCAAACAGAATTATTCGTTTCGGTCAACAGGTCATTAATATAGATGAGGAACAGAGTTGGTGACAGTATTGCGCCCTGAGGCACGCCCGCGTTAATGGTTAATCTGTCTGAGATATATCATGTGTCCATCAATTGCAACGTGCAGAGATCGGTTGTTAAGGAAACTGGCAAGTCAACCGCAGAGAGAGGTTGGCAGTCCGAAGGACGGCAGTTTGTTGAGCTGTCCGTCATGCCAACTTGACTTCTGGCATGGTAGTGTTGATGTTCGATATGGTGAGGAGAGCCTTGCTTTGGGAGACGTCTAAGGTAGAGTGCACTGAAAATATTTTACCGACCAGAAATTCCTGGAGCCACTGGGGCATTGCAAAAGTTTATTCCTGATCCTTTGATTGTGTTTGTATTTATGTAGTTTCGTCGATCACAGGTTTGCATTCGTTTCTCGTTTCGACAAAATAATTGCGATTTTCAGCGGTCTGATTTTGCTGCTAGTACTTGTAGGCTTGCTGTTTCCTACCTACAGCTCTTTAGCATCTTCTGTCGAACAAGGACTATCCTTTTGACGATAACTTAATGGAATTTGGGATGTATGCTTCCATTCCTGAGGAGATTACTTGCGTAATCTCTTCGTAGCAGACTGACGGGTCGTTAGTGTTAAAGCAGACGTCGATCCAAGGAAAATCTAGGTAGGACTCCCTTAGATCGTCCCAGTTTGCAGAATTGTAATGCCAGATTTTGCGAGGCAATGGTGGATCCTCCTATAGAAGTGGGAATTCATAAACCGTTGTAATAAGTTTGTGGTCGGAAGTACCTAATGGTGGACCAACTGTAATTGTGTACTTGTCAGGATTGTGGGTTAGAAAAAGATCCAGGAGGCCGGCGAATCCGCCCCTCTCTGAGATTCGAGTTGGTTCGTCTACAAGTTGAGTAAGCCCACAGCTGATGGCAAATGCTTCAGCTTCTCTACCTTTGTTGTCGGTCTTGTTGTTATGTTTGAGCCAGTGGGTGTTGTATGTATTGAAGCCTCCCAGAACGATTATTTCTGAATTGGGGTGATCGACCTGTATTGAGTCAAAGTGGTAGCTAGTGTTGTAAAAAAGCTTTGGTAGGCTCTATCTCGACTGTTTCCTCGCGGTGACATGAAAAGTCGCTTCGGACAAAAAGTCATATTCCTAACTTATGTCTAAATCGGGTGTGTAAGTCGTAACCAGGATAGGGGTAGTTTATTGTTGTAGAATAGCTTTACTGGACGTATCTCCAAAATTAAAAGATATTTTTTAAAGCCGTTTTCAACAGATTAGGGCAACTTTCATGGTCTATCGATTAGGTTAACGGATGTTTTCATTATTGTGAATATTTTATATGTACAGAGTGTCCCAAATTCGAGCCTCATCATGGGGATCTCGGGAACTAGAAGTCGGTTAAATGGAGGCAAAGTGGCGCGATTTAAAGCTGATCAAAATGCCATCTTACAAGTTTAAAAATTCCGAACACTTCCGAAGATATTTGGAAAAAACCGAATATTCGCGATTTAATTTTAATTTTTTTAAGACTTTATTTGAATAGATATAACAAAATAAATTTCACATTCTCATTGTTACTTTTTCTTTTCTACAAGATGGTGTTATCAGATTTTCAAACCGACGTTTCGTCTTTGAGCTGCCACCATTGTTTTTTTTTTAAATACGGCCCTGGATTTTTATTACGGAATTTAAGAGCTCCTGATGTCCCAAAATCAATGGTGTTTCGCACTTATTCGAAAACTTCATATTAATGGCATTTTTCATAAGAACTCATGTGTTAGAGAGAGACAGAAAAAGATTTTTGGTAAGATCTTACCAAGAAATCATTAAAATGATTTTTTCGAAAAGAGTATGCAATACAACAATGAAAATGTGATTTATTATTTGGTCCAAATTTAATCCCACACAACTATTTATTTGGGTAAATTGCTAAAAATATAGTCTAGAGCCTATGGTTTGAGGGTTGACACTTTAATAATTATATTATTTATTAACCACTTCTTATGTTAGTTTTTAAGCTTTTTTATTCAAAGCGTTAATGCGTAAAAAAAGGTTTTTGTTTTTAATCCTAATAAAAATCAATTTTCTGTCTCTCTCTAACACATGAGTTCTTATGGAAAATGTCACTAATATGAATTTTTCGAATAAGTGCGATACGTCATTGGTTTTGGGACCTTAGAAGCTCTTAAAATCTGTAATAAAAAATCCGGGGACGTATTTAAAAAAACAAAGTTGATGATGGCAGCTCAAAGACGAAACGTCGGCTTGAAAATCCGATAACACCGTCTTGAAGAACAGAAAAAGTGGCAATAAAAATGTGAAAGTTATTTTGCTATACCTATTCAAATAGAGCCATAAAAAATTAAAATCAAATCGCGAATATTCGGTTTTTTCCAGAAATCTTCGGATGTATTCGGAATTTTTAAACTTGTAAGGTGACATTTTGATCAGCATCAAATTGCGCAACTTTGCCTCCATTTAACCGACCTCGTATCTCTTCTAGTTTCCGAGATTCCAATGATGAGGGTCGAATTTGGGATAGGGTAGTAAACAGATATCTAAACAAATTTTTAAATTTCATTTTCTCCAATAACTTACACATTTATGTTCTTTTTTGTTTGTTATATTTTTTACTCACAATGAAAAAAAGTTATAAAAATAAGAAAAAAATAACTCAGATATTTTATGACTTCTCAGTTTTTTCCGAAATATGATCTTTTAAAATTAAAAGGCGTCTTTTCTGCTTATTAGGCTGAAACCTTTAAGAAAAATTCCGCAGGGTGGTAAAAAATTTGCAAAATATTAGTAAAGCAAAACTAATTTTTGCAAATCATTATGCTTTACTAACCTTTTCTAATTTCTTAATCATCCCGTATATTGTGAATTTAAATTTTTTACTCAAAGTGAAGAGCTATATCTGCGAAGGGGATATTAGTAATTTTTCTAGTAAAGCTTTCGTAAGAGTTCCAATCTAATAAATAAAAAAAGTCTGCAAAACTGAAAGTATCTAAAAAATCACCGAATTTGTATTTCTACATTTTGACTAAGAATCATTTAAATGCAACAAACAAAATAGAAAACAGATATTTTTAAATTTTTTGGATATTAAATTTTATAAAATTTGTAGGTACCTATTTATATACTTAGGTTACAAAATACGCGCAATATTGAAAACACCCGGCAGCCTAGTCTATAGGCCATAATTTGTGCCCTAATATTTTGAAACCCGCATTAAAAAATCTTCTTTGTTTTGGGGATAGCTACGTTAAAAGCTGGTCTAACAATTTTTCGAAGGCTTTTCAAGTGACCAGCAGTTTAGTTAAATTACTTAAATACAAGGAAATTTCTGTTGCGGTGTGGTTCAAATTTACAGTAATTATACAACTAAGGAAATGTGCCATATATTGCTGGATTGCTGACTATAAGGGTCATGTATATTTATTTATTTTTTTGAATAAAAATGTTGCATAAAATGAACACGATTGAAATTAAAACTATTCTAAATGTAAATATGTAAAATTAAATTATTACACAGTAAATTTAAAAATCCTCGACCAATATGCCTTAAACGGTCTTATAACTCTATGGCAGGTTCATTATCGCTTTACTTTTGTTACGCAGTAAATCTATATGTTTGTATATACGCCCATCTGTTTGTATCTCTATTTATCTGTCTGTTAAATCATTGGAACATCTCAATCTCGAGGATTTCTTAGAGAAACATTCAAATTCATACCTTTTTCAAAGAACGCAAAATGAAAAATAACATTTTGTCGACAATGAAAGTACACATAATTCGTAGATGTATGACATATATTACCTTAAAAACTACTCACTGCTATAATGACAGCTCGTCAGTGTTCCTGTGGATGTTAGAAAGCAGTGGAAAAAATATATTGACCTGAAGATGGTATACGAAATTCGGAAACGCTGACACCTTTTAAAATAGTTCACTTCTCATTACCTTGTGCAGCTGGTTATGTTATAAACCATTTTTTTTTTATAATATGACCTAATTAATATTCACCTAATTGCAATACGCACCTTTCCACCCCATCGTAATTAAACATATTTGGCGTTCAAAATTACCTAAGTAATTCAAAAGTCTGAGACAGAATCCAAAATATCTATCCTAAACATGATATCAATAAGTATAGGAAACTATCTGAGAAGCTTGATGTCGACATGAAAGCGAATGGACAAAGTTTTGCCCAGCACACCATCTATTTTCCAAAAGGAAGTCAGGGCCATTCTGTTACCTACATTGGATCCAAAAAGAAGAGTTTTCTATCTGAGGAGTTGAAAGTAAAACTGCATAAGCAACCACGACCGTGAGAAAAGTGCCACGAAATTAAAAAAGATACTAAATCACAAAGTCAGTCAGGCGCTTTTCAAATTAAATGGTTAAGAGATAATTCATATATCTCCCGGCAAATAGACTCAAAAAGTTTAAAAAAGCTCTCGGTTACTATTGTGTACTGTTTCATCCTAATATCGACAGAAGTTTTCAGTCTGCATTTATATCTAAAGCGTTTTTCATGCATAATTCGCATCGGAATGATGCGATGAGAAGTCACACATGAATTCCACAATGGCATCTAATGCGATTCACGCGGCATCAAATTTCATCAGTACTATATAGTATTTATGAGCAGAAAAACTGTATACCTTGATGTAATCGAATCCAACCGAATAAAATTATGTCCTGATATGTCAACTAACTTGTTATGAGAAAACTTCATAAATATCAAATATTCCCTAGTTATAACTACTAAGTAAAGCAGTTTGCATTTTGCAAAAACAAAAACGTAAAACACCATTCAATTTATGCACACCTGTTATTCTCAATTGTCGTTTCTGATATGGTGATATGTACCAGAAATCAGATATTCCCATTCATAAAAAAGAGTTACTTTACACACTTGTTGCATAAATAACTATTTTACTAAATGCTGAAAAAAATATTTTTATTATTTCACATAAAAACAAATTGATATTTAGGTAATATATAGGAAATCATCATGAATAACAAATATGCATTTTCGTCGCAGCTGAGAGAAGATTTTCTCCAATGCTGAAGAAATTGATTCCAAGTTATGAAGTTTATTATGCAGTACAACTCTACTTACTAGCTTTATAAATAACTAAACATTATAATTGTTGAGTCATGCTCCTATAATCAAATACGTCACCAGTGAATATCAATATAATACAGGTATATGCACCTACCACTGATCACAGTGAGGAGGAAATAGGAGAGTTTTACTCTCAGATTAAAGATCTTATAAAGAAAACCCTAAACAAGAAATCCTTATCTTAATGGGTGACTTGAATGCCAAAATAAGCAAGGGAACAGAATGGAAACACATTGGACCTCACGGGCTTGGCGTCAGAAACGTAAGGGGGGAACTCTCAGTGCATTTGCAGCCGAATATGACTTAGTAATAACAAAGACCTTCTATGAGTTACCAGACAGACGACTATACACCTGGACTTCTCCCAGAGACGACGGAAAAGACTATATCATCCGACACCAGATAGATTATATCTTAATAAATCGAAGATATAGAAAGAGCTTCACAAGCGTGATAACATGCCCGAGTACAGACATACAGTCGGACCACAGTCCACTTGTCGGAGAATATAGGACAGAATTTAAGATTATACATAACACAAAACAACCAAAATATAATCTAAGGAAACTTAAGGACACAGTAAGGAACCAAGTAAAGAAGGACATCAACCACAAATGCAGACTGATTGCGGAGGAGACTGATAACACAGAAGAACAAATAATGATACTTGCTGAAACAACAACTAATGTCAAAGATGGGCACCTAAAGAATGATGGAGCGAAACATAAATCATGGATGCCAGAAGAAATTTTGTTACTCATGGAAGAACGGAGAAAACAAAAGAACAGTTCCTCAACATACAAAAGCATACAAAGGGTCATACAGAGGAAAATTAGAGAGGCCAAACAAAAAAAATTGGATGAGAAATGCCAAGAAATAGAAGTTTTTCAAAGCAGATTCGATGATTTCAATGTACATAGGAAGGTGAGAGAAGTTACAGGAGAGTTCAAGAAGAAAAATGTGGGAAAACTTGTAAATGATGCAGGAGAGTTGATTGTGGATAGAGAAGATATTAAAGAAACATGAAATAAGTATATAGAACAGTTGTTTTTTTTTATGAGAGAGGAGACCTACCCCCCATTCAGGCTGAGTCCGGACCTGATATCATGAGAGAAGAAGTTAGAGCTGCCATTAATACTCTAAGGGAAGGAAAGGCTTCAGGACCGGATGGAGTACATTCAAAATTCTTCAGGCTTCTTGACGATGAGTCCATTACATTCCTGACTGGCATTTTAATAACATCTACAATACTGGGAACATTTCAAAAGAATGGCTTATCTTTGAATTTATAATGTTACAAAGAAACAGGGAGCTAAAGCATGTGGTGACTACAGAATAATTAGACTTATGAGTCACATGCTAAAGCTGTTCCTCAAAATCATTCATCGAAGAATCTATAGGATCTACGAGAAGAGAGTGCCACATACACAATTTGGATTTATGAAGGACATGGGTACAAGAGATGCACTTTTTTGTCTACAAGTAATGTTCCAGTGCTGTAGGGATATGAACTGTGATATTTTTGCCTATTTTATAGACTACCAGAAGACGTTCGATAGAATAAACCACGAAAAGATGATAGACGTCTTCATGAATACGGGGATGGATGATAAAGATCTAAGGATCATCCGAAACCTTTACTGGAATCAATCAGCTACTATTGAAATTAATATGGAAGAGCAAACCAACACAGTAAACATTCTTCGAGGAGTTAGGTAGGGGTGTATCCTGTCACCACTCATATTTAATCTCTACTCTGAGGAAATCTTTAAAGAGGCCCTTGAGAATACCGACATAGGAATTTTGCTGAATGGAGAACGAATGAACATCATGCGGATGATATTGTGGTTTTCACTGCCAACATGAACAACTTACAAGAACTAATGAACAAAATAAATTACGTCAGCAGTAACTATGGCTTAGAAATTAATATTAGTAAAACCAAATTCACGGTAATCAGTAGAGAAAATGGTGGAAGATACGGCTTAACGATTAAAAACACATCAATAGACAAAGTTAACACAGTTCACGTATCTGGGAATCATGATCAATGATAATTGTGACCACTCAGAGGAGATCAGGTGTAGAATAGAGAAAGCGAGGACCGCCTTCAACCAAATGGCTAATAAACTGTTTAAAAGTCACAGCCTCAACATCGACATCAAAATCAGACTTCTCCGATGCTATATTTTCTCGATTATTTTCTATGGGATGGAGTCATGGACATTAACCGATGCAACACAAAGAAGACTAGAAGCCTTTAAAATGTGGCTTTGCAGGAGGATGCTGAGAATATCATGGCTGGTACAGAGTGACCAACAAGGCAGTGTTGGAGATAATGAAGAAGAACTAGGAAGTAATGAACATCATCAAGAGAAGAAAGCTTTAGTACTTCGGACATATTATGAGGAACGAAAGCAAATATCACCTTTTAAAGTCCGTTCTCCAAGGGAAAGTTTATGGCAGAATACCACCAGGAAGAAGGAGAATATCATGGCTTAAAAACTTAAGAACATGGTTCTCAAAAACTACTACCGAACTATTTAGAGCAGCCGTGAACAAATTCATCATATCCAGGATGGTCGCCAATACTCGGAACGAAAAGGCACTTGAAGAAGAAGAAGATAATTGTTATAATTTAGAAGAAATTAGTGCCACGTAATATACAGGGTCGTACATATATTGCATTATAAATAATGAAAAAATCATATGGAAACTGCGCTCAAAAATTTGTACTAAAAACAGGCGCGAAATTAATATCTAGATAAAAATATTAAGTATTAAAACTATAGCCAGTTTTATATTTTTATAATGGTTGGTAAGTTTGTTATAAGGTGTTAACTGTAAAGCTGATAATGCATAGTTACTTAAATGTAACAACACCCGTACCCGTATGTAGGTATATTCCGGACAAAAACAAACATTTATTTCATACTATATCATATATCGCAAAATTACGTAGGAACTAGATGTTATTCCAAAATATCGTGAAATTAGAAGAAAAAGTAACACCATCTTTGTCTATGGTAAAATTTGTAACTAGCAAGGCATTGTAGCCGAGATCGTGTTTTTCCTTCAAAGTACACATACTATTTTTTCTATAATCGAAAAAAAAATTGAAAAACATTGATATTTTTGAAAGAAACGAAACAGAAGTAAGGAAATTACTCTTTCGACCTATGCCAAAAGAAATATTCCTAAATTGATTTAGACCAAGTTTTAACTAAAGTGAGACACTTTCAGGGATTTAGACAAGGTTTCGAATAAAGTCAAATATCTTCTCGGATTTAAGCTTTATTTCAAAACTAATACTGTTCATCTTCATCAACTGAAGCCATACTGTCACATAATCTTAATGGCTTAATGCATAATTAGTTTATGCCTACACTTCGTTCAAATAAAGGTACTTATAACATCTTTATAACTTTTTTATTTTAAAATATCACTTTACATGACTTAGCTATAACTTCATCATTCCTCTTTTGCTCATTTTTTGCAATCTCTCGTTTGACACTTCCGCTATCAAATTCCTCTCTTTTTATACCGATTATTTTGTACTTTGTGGCGTTCCATAATACTAGATTAAACTAATCGAAAAAATCGAAAAACGTAAAAAAGCAATTTATTACAGCTTTTTTTTTTTCGTAATGAAAACGTCTTAATAAGAAACAGTAATCCCAGGCTTATATTGTTAATGGTCACATTGTTACGTTCTTACCAGGTTCCGTGTAAATAAAATACTTCGGGACTAGGACTCAAGAGCAGTTAATCACTTTTAAACAGATACTGCTGATTGAACAAACTACTAACGTTAGCATTAAAACTAAAACTATTAACATTAATTTATTTAAACAGCCTCAACTCCAACTATGTATTAAAATGTATCCTAAATAATATATGATTTATGTTGAAATTAGCTTGAACTCATAAGCTACTGTGGGTACTACGCAGAAGATGAGGAGTGTGCCTTTCTTATACGCAAACGTCTTCTAGAACTATCTCCCTTGCTCCCGTATGCGCTTCGTATTTTCTCTCCCTTTCACAAAACATTCGGCTGGCATACAATAGGAAATATTCTCGTTAGGCTGGTTAAAAATTTAAACACCACATTAGGTTAAACCAAATGCAAATGGTGAATGGTGATTACAATCACCACACATTTATGCTACTTATATACTTATTTGAAAAAAATAATTTTAAAAATTTACGTAGAATAATTTTTCAGATTTCACCTGGATAGTGGTAGAGTGATGCGGAACCCGTTGTGGTGCGATACTTTGTGTGCGGGCCCATAGGCTGCAACATATGCTTAAATCCGGCTCTACCTTCTACTTTTCTCTCAAATTGCCAATAACCGTGTTACTGAAGAATAACGCAACTTTGACTCACCCTATATCAATGAGATTAATTAGAACTGAATGATCCTAAACATGATTTCAATAATAATTGTTCCCTCTGTTTGGTATTCCGGGAAGTGCTTGGTCAAATGCCTCGTCGGCTAAAAAAACGAGCGTTGTTAAGGCCTGAATTTAAGCCCCTCAAAAATTGAACGCTAACTCCATGCTTGGTCGTAAGTGTACGTTTTATTTGATAGTGCATATTCAAAGCCGGTCATACCCAGACTGCCAATGAGAAAAAACTTCGTGATTTAGATTTAGAAACTGAATCCGAGAACAAAGACAGATTTATTTTCTGTGCTTATTTGATAGAAAAAGAAAGAATGGTAATTTCTTGGCTATCTTCCATTACAACTCAACCTTCCGTTTTGTTCTCATATTATAATGTTCTGTACTTGTTTTATATAATACAGGATTATATCTATTCATCAATCAATTTTCTCATTTTTCGCAGGGCCCATCCAAATATTCAAAACGAAGTACTATCTACGACCTATGAAACCGTGTTTCACGTATAAGTCGATCCACGTGAAAACAGGTTAGAACTGTGCTCGCCGTGGAATGGATTTAATATACGCTACTCCATCTATTCCCGTCATCTACAGAATAAACTGCGCGTGAGATGCGCATTGGCTGAGTTTAATTTGTGAGCTTTACGTACTTTCCATCCATATATTTTTAAACAAAGTTAGGCCGTTGCCATATTTTGTAAACTAGTTAGATATGTTTAACCATTTATTAGAAGCTGTGGACATCTTAAAAAAGATGAAAATATTATTAAAATTTGCATAACATTTTATAAATACAGATCATGTGCAGTTATAATATTCAATAATTTTACCATGATTCATATCTTCATTACCATAATTTATACATATAGGAATTGTGAAAATGTACAATAACTACAACTTGGTAAGAAAATGGAAGAATTTTCCAGGTATTCTAGCATTTTTAAAAATATATACCTAGAGGGTACATCAGAAAATGCTCCAAATAAAACTTATATTTTTCACTGAACACCCAGAATAGCTTGAGCTACAAAAAGAAGACTGTGTAAAGTTATTTATGCCTACCTTTCATTTGTTTTCAGATAATAATTAAAGTTTTCTATTAATTTTGGATTTTAAGCTAAGCTCCCAAATTCGAGTATTTGGATAAGGATAACTTCGGCAAATGGCCAAATTCTGCTAAATTGCTTTATCTATGTTTGTTCCAGCCATTCCAGGAATATGATATCCTTAATAATGCACCCGAAAATGAAAATAAATAATTAGAATGCTCGGCTAATGCACGGGAAGCTGAGTCTAATTCGGAACACTACAAATATGATTAAATAGTGACGCAAACCCCTCACATTTTAGCAGTAAGTGCATCCGCTATCCCATAAAAATATAATGAATGGAAAAGTATTGCGTATTTTTAAAAGCGCAATTACATATTGCAAGGCAAAATCATCCGATAAATAAGGAGTATATGGGTAGCACGCAGCTTATAAGTTAAAAATTTACACTAAGAAGACAATAATTAGCATAGCTACCTCTTCACCACAGCCTCAAGCCGGCATACTTTTATCTCATTCATATAATTCAACTAATCATACATCTGTATTACCATAACCTCAAATTATCGTACCTTTTCCACATCCCTACCACAATTTAACTAATCACACGTGGGCATATCCTGGCCTGGAGACCGCAACCACCTAACCAGCCAATTAGCTAGTTATACATTTGTATCTATTGTATTGTATCAGAAGCAACAATATAAAACATTTCCGAAAATCAAGCAGAGTTCAGGGACTGATACGTTCGCAATATGTATGTTAGGATATTTATAGAGAATAAACATATATAAATACAAATTTACCTTTATTTTACCTTTAAGTTGATTTAATAAAGGATAATCTACTTGTTTTTGAAATAGCTTAGCGATTAAATGTAAATCTTATTTTTTACATATATTTTTTATTGAAAGGATGCCATTAAACATGAAACACAATGTCGGATAATTTAATAAAATTTTCTATTAAACTCAAATATAACTGCGGCTGAATTTCTACAAATCTTGGCTATGTGCGAGGTGAAAGGTCAAGGTTGTTTACCTTTTTGTTCTGCACTTTTATCGTTTTTTATGACTTTTCGTGAATTTAATTGGGTGAACTCTGGTGTATTGTGCTGCTTGAAGGCCTTGTTGCATCATCTATTGGAGTAGTGCATGATAATTGTATAATATTTGCAAAAATCGCCACGTACAAATCCAGATAAAACGCCGACACGGCACATGCCTCAATCAGCTGATTTGTTGTTGACTCTAGACATTGACATCTGTCGTCTGTTTGACGTACGCTCCAACGTGGCCAGATCATTGTTTCTCGTCATCATGTTAGCGTTAACGTTAACGTTACAATAGGTGCCAAGTTTATACCATACAGCAAAGGTATTTAAAATGTTTAAGTGCTGCCAAAATAAAAGCTTTTTTCTTCAAACGTCAGTAAATCCGTCATTACTCGACTGTGTAGGCGGCCGTGAAGTTTCGTTATTCCTCCGCCGGAGCTTTACTTTTCACTTTTCCGCCGGCGGAGGTAAAAGTGTTGTCATAGCAACATAGCAAATTTGTATTTATCACTCAATTTGTGACTGCATTTCTAAAAATTACTAATTTAGGAACAAATTGGTTATTATTTAATCGAACTTAACTCAATAACTGCTTATCAATACGGAATTAAAACGCAATCGGAGACCTTAAAAAATAATTATTGTTGACAGTGTCCACTGACAGCTTTATGTTACA
>MU182554.1:101048-128714 GCA_016904865.1 Pissodes strobi | reverse complement strand
TGTATCAGGTCTAATGAAATAGTATTTTAAAGAGATGGGTTATCTCAATATATATCTGTAAATTTTTTATTTTTTAGTTTTGATATTATATCTCTCATTTCAATATAAGATGTTTGTTTATATTCAAACATCTTAGATGCAGAATTCACATTTCTCAAGTATGAAAGTGGAGCAGTGGCAGAGGGTGGCATGCTATTTGTCAGGTCATGAGCTATCACCGCAAAATAACTATTAAAGTTTTGAGGAGATATATCACTCGTTTCGAATTTATAATTTGCCACGTACTGTTAGCCAAATGAAAGAACCTGGACGAAAAGGATGCGGGCAAAAAATGTCCTCGCATATTTAGATGCTGCCACATTTTTTCCCCAATAATCCTAATTTATTTTCTGTCTAGTTTCCTATAGTGAATTTACATATTTAAATTTCCTACTTGAATACTTAATTTTGTTATTTTCCTTAATACTACTGTCTTCTATTATTTACTATTTTATTTACACAGGGAAATACGGAATACCGAATAAGTATACTATCATATTTATAATATTTATATTTTATTCGCCTTCAAGCCATTTAAAATACGTGACAATAGGCAACAGTGCGACGTTTACTTGATTATTAGCGGGGAGGCAGTTTCGTGATTGGTCGCAGGATATATTAAATACACTTTGACCCTAGACCAACACCTAATTTTTTTTACATATTTTAAAATTTCGGCAGCGACTTGCTTTAGCCATTGGCGTGGAAATTGCCACACAAATTTTCAGCACCACTTCACAAAAGCACTAGAAATATAGACAAAACACATCTGAAAATCAATTGTCGGGTGAAAATATTAACTAGGATACATTTGCGTCGAACGAGAGACCTCCGTTTTGTTCCGGTCCTAATTTAAAGCGACTCATAGCCTCATTAAACAAAATTAAATTTTACTTGTAAATATCCATCCTCCTTTTTACTGTCAACTGTCACAATAGCCAAAACAAATTTTTTTAAGAAGGCACGCTGTTGCCAGGCGTTTACTGTAGTTTCGTTAGCAAAATTCATTAGAAAATTGGTGCGCTATAAGCGCAGCTTATTCACTACCAGCTAGTCATCTTGCGATTGATTTGGGAAAGTCAATAACCAAGTTTTGCAAATTTTAGAAGAGGGTCATGACTCAATATTGTTTTAAACGCCTGGGCATCTGAATAATACTTTTGACAGTTCGTTTAATTTAAAATATGCTTTTTATCGTCTAAAATCCGTTTAAAAACGATTTTAAAACCCAAAATTGTATAAAAATCCGAAATTTCCGGACCTCTCAGGACGATAGCCGAGGCTTCGGACGAATTTGTCATGTATTTTGGAGCGAAAATTCATTTTAAATTCAACTGTAGAACTGAACCGCTCAGGGCACTCTCAGGTAGGCGCAGTTTCCGATTTCCATAGAGTTGACTAGCTGGTAGTGAATAAGCTGTGCTATAAGTGTCTCTACTCTTTTTTTATTTAGGTGAATGATTTTTTTATGGCAGTAGCACATCCTATATTGCTCGACGAGCGGTGTGTGTGCGAAGATGTTGATTGACACGGTTCTTGAATAGTTAGTTAGGGGAACAGATGTCCTGGGAGCATATTCGCATGTAACAGGCAACATATCCATTCGGCAATGCCGATCGTTTCTTCATATGTGACGTGCACGATAGCATTTAGTCAGATGTCGTGACTGTTACATAGAATCAACAAATAAGTCTTCAATTATTTTAACACTTCTTGCATGGCCTTCCGCTCGCTTCGCTCGCTACGGGGGCTCAACAGACAGAAACTAACCAAGTGCTAACCAAAACTAACCCAAATTAAAAAAAATAAAATAAAAATTTTGAGTTAGTTTTGGTTAGCACCTGGTTAGTTTCTATTTGTTGAGCCCCCGTAGAGAGCGAAGCGAGCGGAGGGCCATGCATGAAGTGTTTAAATAATTGAAGACTTATTTGTTGATTCTATGTAACAGTCACGACACTCGACGAAATGCTATCGTGCACGTCACATATGAAGAAACGTTCGGCATAGCCGAATGGACATCTTGCTTGTTACATCCGAATATGCGTCCTGGGAGTGAGTTCCACAGTGATGCAGTGCGCCAGACAAAGGAGTTCTTGTAAAGCGATGTTCTAGGTGTTTCCAGTTGTACGACGAACCGGTGCGCTCTTGCCGTCTATCGTGACTGTCTGACAGGCGTTGTCAGGGGCGGGATAAGGCGGGCCAAATCCTGGGAACATCTGCCGTAAAAGTATCTGTAAAACAGGGATTTCTCGGTCACATGTTTGCGGTGTTTCAGACTATCCAGATTCCGGGTCAACTCCGGGTTACCGACGAGACGCACAACTCTCTTCTGAACGGAATCCAGTAGCTTTAGGGTGTGCTCTGGCGTGGCACCCCAGATGTGTGAGCAATATTCTAAGCACGGTCTTATTTGCGCTTTGTAGAGCAAGAGCAACTGCTGCGGTGTATACATTTTTTGTTGCGAAATAGCGTACCAAGCTTCTGGGAGGCTGATTTTGCGACGTTAGCAACGTGGTCATGCCAGGACATATTGCTGTTGACCGAGACCCCCAGTAGTCCGATTGAATGAAGATGAAGGGAAGGTCGATCCTGCTATAATGATATCATTGCCCGCCGTATGGTAAACGTGGCTGCTTGGATGATTTTTCAATGTGCATTTGCATTCATTCATCGGAATAAAAGAGACACTCATTCGTTTACACTATTCCTTTGTATGTATATATTCGTCAAATATTTCACTTCATACATGGCCCTCCGCTCGCTCCGGGGGCGTAACCAAACAAACCTAACCCAAACTAACCCAGACATGCCCAAATGAAGAAAATCAAACTAAAAAATATTTGCATTTTCGACTGACAAATTTCAATATATTTTTTTTATTTCCGGCATGCCTTGGGTTAGTTTGGGTTAGTTTTGTTTGGTTGCGCCCCGAAGCGAGCGGAGGGTCATGCGTGAAGTGGAATATTAAATATACTTAAATAGTAAACAAACACTGTTATTCCCCATAAGAAAATGTGCAACTTTTGGAAACACTGTGCCAGACCCCCGGTGTCGGTTACTAAAATTTCATTATTTTCACGTTACAATTTCAATATTTTCACGTTACACCTGGGAAAGCCGTAGTGGAAGTTTGCACTTCTAGGGCAATTAAGGCTCAAAACGCGGATATTTTTTCGGCTCAAATGTGGCGAATCCTCCGATTTTTTTGGCTTAAGCTACTCTATAGGACACCCCTTTTTTCTAACGGAAAAAAAGAAAATTTGCAAAATAGACACAACCTATATATCACCAGACTCTTAATTTGATGATATCTTTGAAGATTTTTAACCTTTCTTATATTTTTCTTGCATTTGGTGATCATTATACGCGGTTAACTAATTTTTATATATTTCGGATAACTTTCTTAACTGAACTCTCTAAATTAAAATTTTTATTACAAAACAATTCCCAACGTTCTATAAAGGGCGTTTTGGAACATACTTGCTTCAATATTGCCTAACTTTTAATACAAAAATTGAACGCTAGAGAATTTATATGAATTAGCTACGATAAACCGTTTTATTCCAAATTAAGCGACGTCATCGATGACGTACATACAAAACCTTCGGGAAACGAGCTCTACTTATTACTACAACATATTTATGTAATACATACAACAAATATCATAGAATACTATCCTTATTATAAAAATTATTATATGACATATTTTGTACTATAAGACTGTAATATAAAAAAAACTGTAATTAATTTTAACGTCTTAAACTAATCAATATTATCAATAATAATATGGTAAGAATAACCTCGTGCGCCTATGGGAAGGCAAGATTTTTTACGTGCTAGTCCTCTACCCCCGTCAGTCGTCGTTAAGGTTCACTCGCTTGGCGCACTATACATTTACAAGCGTTACCGGAGGAGTTTATTGCTCTATCGTTAGCTGCCTTTTTTGCATTGCATATGGCAGTTCTATATCTATTTTTAAATTTTTAAAATTCTATCCAATCACTCACTCCATTGTACTGCTTGCACACCTCATTTAACAGATTCAGACTCTCTCTCATACCTCTCAGACCATTATCAAATCAATTCAATGTGCGTGGTTGATTTGATCTGACAGTAAGTTCTCTTTTAGGGAAAGATTCCAAGTATGCACCCTCTAGAAGATCCATTAATACTTCAAATTTCCGCTCAATGTCAATCTCCATATTGTCAAAGAAATCCCAGGAAACAATCTCAATGATACTATAAAACTTATTTAATTCATTTTGGGTTAATGGTCGAAATGTTTTTTTCCAGTAATATATTGACTTTAGATCTAAACGAAAAACTGATCTGTTGACCCAAATGATCTGAGAGATGGGGGTTTTAAACTTTCACTGAAAGTGGGTTAAACTCAAAATTGACAAAGACATTGTCCAAGCAAGCTTCGCCACGTGTGGGCTCAAAGATTGCCTGATGTAAACCGTATAACCCCAAAAAGCCAATAAGCGTGAGAGTGATACCCTCCAGTTTGAAATCTCCTGCCAGGACAATATCTCTCCCATTGTCAACAGAGTCCAAAACATTCTCCAAAGCAGACAGAAAGGAACCAATATCACCTCCTAAAGTTCTATAGATACAGATAATGTAAATGTTATCGATTAAAATTACACCTAGCTCTATACATTTTTCAATATTAAAAACACTAAAATTATCTAAAAACATAAAATAAAAACTTTTCCCTAACTAATATCATGGTACCTCCCCCAAGGCTTTGTACTTTTGTTGAGAAGCCTGCAACCTTATATTGCTCAAGTTTAAATGCATTCACTTCACTGGAATTTAGCCAATGTTCAGTGAGACATAAGAAATCCAAATTTTGTTCAGCTAAAAATGCTTCAAATCTAACAGATTGTATGTTATAGTGGAACAAGGCTACATTTTTTTCTGAAACTCTTAAGTTCTTGGAGTTAAATTTTGCCTCCTTTGAGACATTAAGGTCTTTAGGTTTAAAAATTTGTTTATTCTTACACCCTTAGGCCACAGGTTTGCCTCCATAACCAAGTTGCTACTACTAGAGAGTACCCCGATCATGAGCAATATCTTTTTCATATTTTGTTTTAAGCATTTCACATAAAGCATTGTGTATACCATTTTTACTAAGATATTTTTATACATGTTGGGGGGTAGTTGTGGTTAACAGACCTGATAAAAAGAACCATGTATAATCGTTATTACAAGCTGCCTGAAGTTCCGTAATATTTTAATTTTTTCCTTGGAGGTTAGCATCCATTTTCTGTTTTCTTTTCTTTCGGAGAACAGTTTCTCACTCGTTCTCTATATTATTTTCATCCGGCTTCTGATCTGCCCTTTTCATTATATTTGTTTTGGTCAGCCGAGTCAACGTCAACGAAAATTGCATTGTTCTAAATGTTATATTAATTTTTAGATTTTGACTTTTATAAACGCAAAGCTTTTTTCCGGTATTACAACTTCCTTAGTGAACCGAAATGATACTCTCTTAGGAACAGTTTGAAGTTTAAAGTGATATAAATGGCAAATATTTACCACTAAAGGATCTATTACGGTTGCGTTGTTCCAGTTGGAAAATAAAACAGGTAGCCAGATTTAGGTACGTTTTTTTTTTGGGAGCACTGATGGGGGTACGAGTTTTAATATATCTTTCACCATCATTTGTAATAAAGAAGATATTTTCAATTCAGCACGGTGTTAAATATTTGGTGCTATATCCCTATATCTAGGAAAACTTTTAGAATAACTTTTACCTCTCTATAAGCAAAGGATTTATTTATTACACATATTAAATACGTTTTTGAGATGGGCGAAATGATTTTGTCGAGTTTCCGTAAAAATTTTCGCATTTATCTGGGCTAAATATTTTTCTTTATTAAAACATCAGAAATTAGGTGTTAATTTTTGGTTATAAATTTTTGGAATATATTGTTATATTATATAAAATTTTCTTCTCGAGCTTCTTTTCGATTGGCTGCAGGTGTCTTACCTATAATTTGCAACTTTCAAGTTCTTTTGAGCGAACAAAAGTTGCAAGGTGCGTGGCTTGCGTTGATGAGTAGTACCGAATATCTGAAAACATCCATAAATTGCACAAATAAATTCAGTAGGTACCTGCAGAATATATTTAATTTTTTAATAACCTTTCAGAATAGCTCATTGAAAGTATAATTTTCCTACGCCCCCTATGAAAATGAGGAAAAAACACAGTTAACCTAGCTAGAAAATGCCTAACATCACACGTGTGTTAATTTCAATAGGACTGCATTTGAATAGTTGGCGGCGCGGCGGCTGCCAATTTGGGGCATATTTGATTTGACATTTTGACTTAACATAATATGTGGACGACGCGACGAGTAGTTTTCAACACAGGTATAGTGGATTTCAACAGGCGTGTGATATTAATAATCATTTTCCTAAGAATTTGAAGAGTGGTTTTGTGTCATTTTCATAGGTGGTCGTAGGAAAAATAGTATACATTACTCGTCTGAAAGTACGTTTTCAACCTCGGAGGATTGTCGCACTTGGCAAACGCCTCGTGCTATACCTCGTCGCTTGAAAACTAGTAACTTTCAGCACTTGTTATGTAATATACTATTTTTGGAAGTATTTAAAACATACATGTTTTTAAAGTGATGACTTCTTTAGGCGCGTTCAGCACACTTTTTGGTAAATATTAACTTTGCGCACTTTTCGAATTTTGCAATTTCTTTTTGTGCGGCGTGTTTTAAACAGTATTTTCTTCACTACTCAATACCGATGCACTTAATTTTCTTTTTAAGGAATTATTTTTGAGTTGTTTTTTGTTTGGCATCCCTTGCTGCCCTGGCCATGGCAAACTCAACATCCAAAAATGAGTCAACTTTCTACCATACTTTTCATAAAATATTTCTTGCAATTGTTTAGCCGCAGAATTAAACATTAATTTTACAACACTCTCTTTATAATACTCAGCATTTTTTTCTCATGTTATGTTACGGTAATTTTAACAATTCCGTATCATCAGGTTGTTCCGAGTCCGCTTGTATTTATTTTTGGTTTAAAATAATAACTTTTCGTCTTCAACCTGTTTTAAATTACTATCTGAACCGACCTGGTAGCAACAGTGTGGAAAATTTCGCATTAAATGGAATGAAAATATTAATAAATAATGAATTCTTATGTTGCCCATCAAGTCCATTTAAAACCAATTTTTGTCTTTTAAATATATCAGTCGATAATTATTTAGTTAATGTAAAATGAAAATTAATAGTATGGTTGAATTTACATAAATAAAGCAGTAGAATATTTTATTTAAAATTGTTAAATAATTTCAAATATGCAGCTCATATTTTATGCTTAAAATCGGTCGCTTCGTACGGTAGAAATGTAAAACCTTTGTGACGACTGCGCGTCAGTGCAATTTTTTTTCGAGATGTGATTCTGATGGAAAGGTAAGACAGGAATTTGAGATCTATCTTGTACCGACGATCAGATCGAGAGGTTAAGAAGGTAGGCTTGCAATTTTCTTTATTTCTTGCGTCATGTGATTTTGATTTGAAGTTTTCGTAGGCAGAATAAAGCTGCTAAGCTTGTGAATCTCTGATATCTGCCTGCTATCGTTTCATATACCACGTTGTCCTAAACCGTGGGTATGTTCTTGCCTGTAGGGCAGGTGGAATATTTGTTTTTGGAGCTTAAGGCTCTTGGATAAAAAAAGGACTTGATCCTACAAGGAATTTTTCGTGTTATTTGGAATTAGGTTTTGAGTTTCTTTCCTGATAACATCTTGACCTTCTTTTCCAAATCGAGACATTTTTAAAAACCTTTCAAACACAGTCCAACTCAAATTGGAAATTGGAAAATTGTTAGTGTTTTGTTTTATATGTAGCTTAGAAAAAAATTTGGCCAACGACCCTACATTTCGTTTTTTTGCTTACTTTGATATCTTGAAAAACAAAAAGTTACAGCAAATTAAAATGTTATCAAGATAAATGGAACGCATAATGTCCCCCCTTTTAACTTTGTTAATTTTGAAGCTACAAAAAAAATTAAAAATAAAATTGTAGGGCTTTTAATGTAGTTTTTGCACACGTAAAGGAAAAAACAAAAAATTGTGCAGTATACAGGGTAGATCAAAAAGAAATTATTTTTTTAATCTAGCCCCCATTTATTATTCGATTTTTTGATTCTACATAAAATTCTAAGGATTTTTAATGTAACACACTATATGCCTATTCCTAATACTTTAGGAGTTATTGACAGTTGAAGTCGCTATTTTGTTTTGTTCTTTTATTTTTTTATGGCAACAGCCACCTAAGAATATAACTTTTTTTTTTTAGCTTTTGAAGTCATTGAGGTGTAAATAGTCAGTTTCCTCAATTCGACCTCATTGCTTCGAGTAGTGCTTTTGTATCTTCTGTTTTAAAGATGATTAAAAGAATTATTATTACAATTAAAAATAGCGACTTCAACTGTCAATAACTCCTAAAGTATTAGGAATAGGCATATAGTGTGTTACATTAAAAATGCTTAGAATTTTAGGTAGAATCGAAAAATCGAATAAAAAATGGGGGCTAGATTTAAAAAAAAATGGTTCTTTTTGATCTACCCTGTATACTATACAATGTTTTGTTTTTTTCTTTAGGTGTGCAAAAACTACATAAAAACCCTACAATTTTGTTTTTTTATTTTTTTTTGTAGCTTAAAAATTAACAAAGTTAAAGGGGAGGGGACATTATGGGTGAACACCCTGTACATCCCCTTCTGAAATAATACTGTTGATTTCTGTGTTTTTGGTTTGTTGCAATACTTGTACAAAATTTTCCCCTCCTTGGATCATTCTAGCAATTTTCGTTTTACCTTCAATGGCATTTCGACATATTTTTCCGCTACCTCAGAACTTTTCCAACCACCATGTCGCTTTAATACGGATGAATCTACGCCTCCATTTGCAAGAAGGGTCGCCGAGGTCCGTCTAAAGCAGTGACCCGTACACTTTTCAGGAGTTTCAAGTTTCAGATAATCTGCTATTTTCTGGGCATTGCACCTATAGTTACTATGGCGGTTTATAGTATGAATTCCAACTCTTTGTTGGATGCATCTGCCATTTCCGTACCCAACAAATAGAAAATTTTCTGGAAAATTTTTAAGTCGCATAGCAACATTTTTCATTTTCCGGTATATTTCGAGAAAATTAGTTCCTTCTATTTGATTTATGACGGTAAAAACACAGCTGTGTTCCTGTGTCTTGAACATCATTGAAAGTCATGGAATACAATTCTTCTCGTTATTGATCAGCAATCCCAATAAATTTACTTCTTCTCTTGTCAGTACCGTTGACTGCATCGGTTGATGCCAAGCGCTACATTTTTGCCATTCATTCTTTTTGACTATAAAATAAAATTTAATTATTAATAAATATTATTCCCATAAGATTCATAAAAATTTTCCTGCAGGTTATACTTACTTCATCTAGAAAATAAACTAAGATAACATCTTCCTGTATGTTTGTCACTTTATATTATATTTGTTTCCATTGACAAAACAATCCATATTCCTTTTGATATCTATTTGATGATTTTTTCGGGATTAATTTTCCCGTTGCTTCTGCAGATTTATTTAAAATCTCCTCCGAAATCTCCATAATACAGAACAATGCAAAAATTATGGTTTTATTTATTTGACAGTGACAAGCAAAAGAAAATCATAATTAGCTATGAATAACCATGGCTATAACCAAAGAATATTCTATTTGCGTAGCATATAATATTCGTTGCTATAATATCGATAAGTTGACGTCCAGCCGCTGACGGTAACTGACTATTCATATGGTATTATTATGGCTTTGCATGGCCCTCCGCTCGAGCTTCGCTCGCTACGGGGCCGGGGGCTCAATCAACAAGAACTAACCAAGTGCTAACCAAAACTAACCCAAGGTTAACCCAAAATTAAGAATTATTGTTTTTTATTAACTTACCTTTTTTCTTAATTTTGGATTAGTTTGGGTTAGTTTTGGTTAGCACTTGGTTGGTTCTTGTTAATTGAGCCCTCGTAGCGAGCGAAGCGTAAGCGGAGGGCCATGGAAAGCCATAATAATACCATATGGATAATCAGTTACCGTCAGCGGCTAGACGTTAGTGTTAAGTTGGAGCGATTGTTAGATTGGCATCTAATTTTTTTTTTAAATTTTAATACTTTTTATTCATTTTAAAAAGAATTATAAAGACAGTATGAAATAAAATATTATACGATACACGTCCGTTAGGGCTTATTACAGTACTCGTTTATAATCCAACTCGTACTGTAATAGGTCACCTATACCGGACTTATAACGTAACTTACTATTTACGTAGGTTTTTTAATGAATAAGAAGTGTAAAATTTTCTTACCGAATATCCCATCACGTGCTTAAATTAGTTACCGGTAATTTTTTCTCGATCATGAATATTTTTAGAAAGTTACCGGTAATAATTTAAGCACTAGGGATATTACAAGTGATAATTTTCAATAGAATTTGATTCAAATTTTTGCGTGAAATATTACTTAATAAAGGCGATATTGGTGAACCCATAGACATACCATTATTTTTTTGTAGTAGTTGTTATTCTATTGGAAATGTGTAGGTTTTGCACAAAAATTAAGTAAACTAAATTTTTTCTACTGGCACGTTTGTAAAAGTCGAGGAACAAATCTGCCCCCGTTATCAAGAACGAGAAATCTTAAAATAGAAATGGTTATTAAATGCAATTAGAATAGTAAATGGCTCGTGCACTTTGTCAAGTTTTAAATTCACTTTGACAAGATGCCAAAATTAATATCATAAAGTTTAATTACTGGTTTGTAAGATTAGTGTGATATGGAGGGGTTATTAGTTAAATAATTGCTGCGATTTTGAGGTGCTATATATTTATAGTTAAATAATATGCTGTTTAGAAGAATTTAGTGATGTTTGTTTAAAGATTTAGTTAATTTTTAATTGTCTCTTATCAGCTTCAGTTTTTATTATCTAAAAATCGTAAAATTATAGAAAGTGCAAATATTATTAAATAAAGATGAATGCATGGGTTGCTTCAGTTTCTGTTAGTTTTTATAACACCTGAGTGCTTTTGCTCTGAAGATGATAAGGGACTCTTAAGAATTAGCTAACTTAATTAAACAAAAATCATTGAATTCTTCCAAAAAACATAATACTTAATTATAAATATATAGCACCTCAAAAACGCAGCAATTATTTACCTAATAACTCCTCTATAGCACACTAACCTAACAAATCAGTAATTAAACACTTTGACATTATTCTTGTCATCTTGTCAAAAGTGAATTCGAAACTTAACAAAGTGCACGAGCTTTTTACTCTTTTAATTGCATTATCAACTATCTTTAAATTTTCGTTCTTTACAACGGGGACAGATTTGTCCCTCAAAACGTTGGGCGTTTTCTAGTGGCTTTAGGTTATTCATTATGATCACTAAATTAGCACTTGTGCAATTTACATCCTGGAGCCAGAGCCGGAACGACCTTATTCAAAAAGCCTACAACTGAGGTGAAGAAATAGGAAATAGGTAACAATTTGTCTGACAAACATGAATCCTCCACAACAATATAAAACATATCTATAATAAATGCTGTTACCCAAATTCAATTTTTCTACTCCTATACTTTAATTGAATTCTTAGACATTTAATACCTGTATTTTAATGAGAGTTAATAATATACAGTTTTTCATTAAAATACAAGTCTATAACCAATCAAAATGTCACATCATAGCAACATTTGGTCAATATCAAGGATTGCCATGACCATGACATTTGAAATTTATCAATTTTGACAGTTCATAGTTACTATTTACTTAGTAAACGCTGAAAGCTAAAGTACTTATTTTTCATTATTATGACTGGTTGCAGATAAAATACTGCATGTAACTTACATTTAAGGATGGCTAGTATTAAATTGACTGTAACAATCTTTGATGATTTTTGATACGTGATATTAGTTTTACACGTGAATTATATTACCGCCCATTTTTCGAGATCGGCATATGCACTAAGCTGGAATAATTTCCATCAATTAAGTAAAAGTTGCCATTAGGATAGTGTCGAAATATACGAAACTGAATGATGACACATCATCTGAATAAAGGCATTAATAAAAGTAAGTGACTTGAAAGTAAAAATGTAATTTGAAAAAATTATTAACTAAAATTCTTAAAAGATACATTCAATATTTAAGTTTCATCGTCGAGATAATTTATCAGGTAAAAGGATCACTTTCTCCGACTACCCCATAACGTATTACGTAATAACTGCGGATCAGCCAGAAAGCAACCGCTCGCTTGACACATGTCAGATCCGGATTAAAACTCCTCTTCGGCGCAATTAAAAATATACCTCTCTGCTCTGGCGTTATGCGACTTCTGCCTTCCATGAAAATAAAATAAACGTCAGTTACCTATGACGAGGGTCATTTTCAGCCACTATGCCGAATGATACCTCTACATTTGTAATCAAGGGACCTGTGTTCCCCGCTGGTATCGCGGCCTCCTCCGACGCCTTTTTGGGTCTCTGTCAGATATCAGTATGCAAGACCTGATGGTTCTTAATTCTCTTTTAAAATGTGATCTATGGCTCGAAACAATTGCATTTTATACCAGCTGATCGCTTTCAAAATTAAGATAATTTCTATCTAAATATGGCATCGAAAAAACAGATACAACTGTCATGTGTTTAACAACCGAAAAAAGTTGAATCCTAATTTAGAAGTAGTTTGTGTTCCAATACTGTAATGTATTGGCAATATTTGTTTAACTCAATTTATTATTATACTACTATAACCTATAAGTAATAAATTATTATTCAAAGTTAATACTGAATTGCAACTAGGTACTTTATTACACTGAAAAAATAGCTTTGGGACTATTTCCTAAAATCCTGCAGGAAAATTTTTGCGTAATGTGTTGCTATAGTAAACTCTCCTTGGTTACACTAACCAATATGCAGTTATTATTACTATAAACTTGCATTAAAATGAGAGAACAAATAAATGTTCATGCATTATGGTATTATTACACGTAGTGAAGTAGAAATTTTGCTCTTTGTTTTCCAATTAATTGAAAATTTTTACCGCTAAATTTTAGTGTAAAAGTTTATAATAAAATCCAGTTGAAAAGCGTCCTATCCTAACTCAAGCTAACCCATCATTAAGTGGAAATTTACTACAAATTGTATTACAATGCATTAATAACCTACCTTCCCGCTAAATTGTAGTACAATTTGGAACAAATAGTAATTAGTAAACACTAACTAGTCTGACTAGCAACGCTGGTAGCTGCCTTTGTTTGTTACTTTATTGAAAAAAAAAACAAAGCTCTGCAACATTTTTGATGGAAGGATAACAAAAATATTATGTCAAAAATATTTATATTACCAAGCGGCACTTTGTCTCATGTCCAAAGTTAACATATACACTGTGGGCCAAATTAAATTGGAACTTTTTTAATGCTTAATAACTTTTTTATTTTCAAAGTTTTTTTTTATCATCTTTGCATACGTTATGGCCTAACGTATTGGGATCAAAAAATACTTTGCAAAGCGAGTTTACTTCACTGGCGTACATAAAAGGGGGTATTTTTCAAAACCAATGTTTTCGAGTCGTTGCAAAAATGGGCAAAAAGGTTTGAAAGGGTTTGTAATATTGATCATTAAAAAATCAGGTCAATACAAACAAAATTAAAATTGATACTTTAATTTGGGTATAACCATGTCTTGCGCCAAATTAAATTGGATCTTTTTTCGATGCTTTATGACTTTTGATTTTCAAAGGATTTTCTAATAATTTTTGACTATGTTATGTTCTAAGATATTAGAATTTAAAAAAACTTTGCGAAGCGAGTCTACTTCAGTGGCGTACAGAAATTTTGAATTTACGCAAAATTATTAAAATTAAAATAAAATAAATTTGTCAACGCATATGAAGCAACGAACTGTAAAACAATACTACCTTGACCTGGCCCTCGATTCTGCGCATAAAGCATAAACATCATATCAACCATTACCGCGACTTTTAAACGGGGGTTCCTCTTTTGTCAAGGTATCAAGAAACGACTTTAAACGGGGGTTCCCCTTTTGTCAAGATTTCAGGAATTTTCAAATTTCTTGAGTCAAGACAAGACATCAACTCTCAAGAAATGGTCAAGACAAGATTTTTTTATATTTCTTGAAAATATTTCAAGACAAGACAAGAAATTGCTTGTCAAGACAAGATTTTTTGTCTTGCCGATCCCTACAATGCATTACAAATTTTACTTCCTAAATTGTACTAGACATTTTTAAAAAGAGTATTTATAGTTATCGACGCTTCAGACTGATAACGCCACGTTCCCTGTTTCTATGCACTTAAACAAAATAAACCTGGTCGAGGTCGATGCTTAGATCAATGATCAATAACTAATTGTTCTTGTCAAATAATCCAATAAGTACATAGAAACCAGGAAAGAAAGGGGCTAGTGGCGTCACCAGTTGGAAGCGTCGTTTACTAATTGCCATTTCTTGCAAATTGTAATATAACCTAGCAGGAATTAAGGTGTGGCAGCGGCAACAAAAAACGTTTTCTAGTGTCATAATCAGAAACAGATTGTTTGACTTTTTTGATCTCAAAACTAAATGTATTTTTTTATATAAATGGACGTAGATAAAATGCACATTTCACGTGTGCTGTAGCATACTGCAGCAGTCTGGTTGTAAATTATTACTATCTTCTGACGTCATTATAGATACCACAATGTTAAAATAATATGTTTTCCGAATTGATTTATTATCTTACTGTAATGCCTAAAAGAATAAAAAGTATTAGATACTTATTTAATAACAATAACAGAGATTAATTATTAAAATTAGATTAAGTGATATGCTCCTTAAATATCGAAATGGTATTTCTGGCTAATAGAAAAAAGGACGAAAATGTTCGGTATCTCTGGGTTAGTTTCAATTAATTGCTGGTATGATTTGAAATAAGTTGGGCCATATTTAATCCAATAAAATTTCCAACAATTCACAACAAATTCGCGGGATACCTCGGCTTTAAGTATTGTGACCCTTCGTCATGCAAATCTTCTATCCTAAGGTGTTTGTCATCTACAGGCCACGCAACTTTTACTAGAAGAAATTTTTCAATCTCCGCCTTCAGCAAGAACGTTGTGATATTTTTCTTAGTCAATACTTAAACTGTCTTCAACATAGTTTCTGATATGGATCCGAAAGTAAAAAATTACAGAGAGACTGTGAAAGGCTACGCTTCGGTCTCCAATCGCACGAGCTCAGAAAATACTTTCCGCGCGGTATACACACTAGTTATTTGTGTATTTAGAGCGCAAAGTAACGGATTGCCGCTTGAGAAAGAATGTAATCTTTCGAAAACGGCAATCTTACCTTGCGCTCGAAAAAACTCGAAAACTTTTTCTACAGCCGCATTTTTAAAAATTAAATGCACATTTTTCTCTATCCTTATTCTGAAATTTGCAAATGACTGTCAGTTTTGACTTATTATATTCGGGCTTCGGGCATATTAAAACAGGAGTGCCAGCAACAAACTGTAACAAACGCATGACTGTCATTTATTTATCTTCGGGTTCCATGACCATTCATAGCACACTCGACGGAAAAAGTGAGAATTTTATTTTCCATGTTCGCGCTAGAGCGCAAAATAAGGATCCACGGCATTCGTCGATTTTGCGATTTCATTTGAATTTGGTAATTAGTTATTATGCGCGCGGATGTAGAAAAAATATTTTTTCTTCAAAAGTCAGTAAATCCGTCATTACTCGACTGTGTAGGCGGCAGTGAAGTTTCGTTTTTCCTCCGCCGGAGCTTTACTTTTCACTTTTCCGCCGGCGGAGGTAAAAGTGTTGCCATAGCAACATAGATACAATACAAACAAACATCAAAATAAGCGTCAACAACTCAAGAGTTATTAAACTAAAATTTGTATTTATCACTCAATGTGTGACTGCATTTCTAAAAATCACTAATTTAGGAACAAATTGGTTATTATTTAATCGAACTTACTCAATAACTGCTTATCAATACGGAATTAAAACGCAATCGAATACGCAATTTTAAAAATATAATTATTGTTGACAGTGTCCACTGACAGCTTTATGTTACATTACTATAGCAACAACCTGAGCCTATTCACCGACACCGCACCGGTCTAAGCCTTGCGAACCCACTTATCTTTAATAATAATTATTATTACTATTAAAAAGAGACTTTTTGCATTAATTTGTCGACATTTGAAGAAAAAACAGCATATTTTATTTGGAGGAAAAGTTAATTTTCATGGCTTGCTCTCTATTACCAGCCTCACTCCGTTCGGCTGTTAAACACGAGCGCGCCATGAAAAGTATCACTTTTCCTCCATATAAAATAATATACTATTTCGTAAGACCGTACGGGATGGGATGTACAGAGTTATCCAACGAGGACTAGACAAGGCGATTTTTTGACTTTCCCTGTACTTTTATAAAAAACTGAAATAGCCATCTTATGTAATTTTCTCCCGCGAATTCGGATATGTTCAGCAAAAAACAATTGAACATCAAATAAAAGTGCTAGGGGTCACTTTGATATTTTTTTAAATGGAACACCCTGTACATTACTACATTTTTGGACTCTCTAGAAAAATCTAAACACATTTTGTGTATAATACCCTATACCTATCTTTAGCTGTTTACCAAATATTGACAGTTGAAAGTCGGGCATTTTGACACTTTGACAGGCTCTAAAATCTAGACCGCATGGGAGCTAAGAAAACGGTTTGCACATTCCTATCTTGGGTTTTCATAAGCTATCGAATGATAGTAACTTTGAATTTAAACTTAAGATAGGAATGTGCAAACCGTTTTCTTTGATCTTGTGCGGTTTAGATTTTAGAGCCTGTCAAAGTGTCAAAATACCCGACTTTCAACTGTCAATATTTGGTAAACAGCTAAAGATAGGTATAGGATATTATACACAAAATGTGTTTAGATTTTTCTAGAGAGTCCAAAATTGTAGTAATATACAGGGTGTTCCATTTAAAAAAATATCAAAGTGACCCCTAGCACTTTTATTTGATGTTCAATTGTTTTTTGCTGAACATATCCGAATTCGCGGGAGAAAATTACATAAGATGGCTATTTCAGTTTTTTTATAAAAGTACAGGGAAAGTAAAAAGATCGACTTGTCTAGTCCTCGTTGGATAACCCTGTACAGGGTTATTGACTATGTTTGGACCAATAGATAACTTTTTTATTTGAAGGTTTAGAAAAACGTTTAAATAAGAAAAGTTGTAGGATTTCGCTCAAAGCGCTAGATCTTGATATCAGAAAAAAACAAACGAACGTCGCCGTCGTAATGCCGTCAAAAACGACTAACTTAGGTTTTTTTAAATGGAATGCCCTATATAATATTACATATTCTGATTCTACGTAAAATTTCGAGTATATTTCATTTAGGTAATATAACATATAACTACATTCAACTGTTTTCGCGCTATCGATGATTGAAAATCGCACTATTAATATGTTTTCTACGTCCTTCGTATATGAATTTACTTAAGTCATTACGGGGTTTCTATGGAAACATCGGTAAATGTCAGTCGTCAGTGATAAGAAAAAGTGAAGGATAGTATATTGTGTAACTAGTAGGAAACCCAAAACATTCCTGGACGATTGTGGTAACACAGGAGTCCAGGAATGTGCTTTTCCTACGTGTTGCACATACTATTTTTTAGCTGATCGGAATTAATTAGAACACGTACTTATAAAAATAGAGCCAAATATTACTTTAAATAAAAACGGTGTTTTAAATTTAAATTCAACATAATAGGTATCAAGTTTTGAATCGAGCGAGTAACTACGTAACCCAAACTACAGCTAAATGTTACTTTTGATAAACGTCAGATCTGACAAACAAGTCGTTTGAATAATGTTATATTCCCGTCCTAGGACGGAAATGTTATATTCCCTTACAGTTATTGCCTATTCTCATGCAGTTATTGCATGTTGCTAAGCAACGAATACAATATACTGGAATGATGACTTTTGCGGTAAGAAAACACATCGGAAAGGTGTAGTTTTTCGTCCGATCGGATAAAAAGTTTATTGTCACTCATTATGGGCTACCCTCAACAAGAACAACTTAAGCATTGTTTATATTAAACTAAAACTAATGAATTAGTTACAAAAAATATGAAATTAATATTGAATATTCACTTTACCAGGTGTTCAAAGTGACCTCCGTTTTGCTCGACACAAGACGGCATCCCTTAACGACTGCTTCTGCTGGAATTTAAACTGTATTTCTTCCAAAATGTTCTGCCTTAAATCTGCTAAAGTGTGGAATGTGTATTCATGATGCACTCGCTCTTTAAGCCATCCCCAGAAAGACCTGTCCATCAAAGTAACATCAGGGCTATTGGGGCACCATCGAATTGAACCATTCTTTCCAACCCAAGTCTCATATTTTTCATTTAAGAAGTGAGTCACGTTTGCGTGTTGTGAGCAGGGGCATCATCTTGTTGCCAAATAGATCGGTTGAGGATGTTAAGCGGTAATTCATCTAAAAAGTTCTCTATTTCTTCAGTGAGAAATTGGTAATATCTATCACCAGTTAGACAACCTTCGTAAAAATTAGGCCCTAATATTCTATCACCAAAAACGCCACACCAAACACTGAAAGCTTTCCACCCTGCTGTTTTAACAGCTTTAACAAGGCGAGGGTTTTCTTGACTTCAATAATGGGTATTATGTCTATTATAGACACTTTTTGTTGCAAAGTATGCTTCGTCTGTCCATATTATTCTGTCAAAAAAAGTGTCGTCCATGTGTAGTTGTTCCCACTTAGCATTACAAAATTCAAGTCGTTGGCGTTTATTTTCTTCGGAAAGTTGTTGCACTTTCCAAAACTTATAAGGTTTGTATTTGAACTCTTTGAGTGTGCTTTAGGCTGAGGTATTTAATGCTTCACATGCTGTAAGTATAGAGTGAGTCAGATTTTCTAAAAATTAGTTAATGTTTAGGAACAAATTAGTAAATTCAAGTTTTATATATACTTACCATTAAAATAAAGAATAACGTCTAGCTGAATACCATCGTCAGGTTGTCGCACTATCCATTTTTTCTTTTTAAATCTTGAGAATTTATTATTTTCCTGTACTCTTGCAAAGGCAATTAGAACTTGCAGGTTCTGATACAACCTTGCATATAAAGTCCTAACTTTCCTCTTATTTTTATTACATTTAACGTAAGCCATAAATATATTAAGTTGTTCTTGTTGAGTGTAGCCCATAATGAGTGAAAATAAACTTTTTAACTTTTTCCGGATGCTTAATTATCACTGACGACTGACATTTACCGATGTCTCCATAGAAACCCCGTAATGACTTAAGTCAATTCATATACGAAGGGCGAAAGGGCGTAGAAAACATATTAATAGTACGATTTTCAATCGAAACATAGTTGAATGTAGGTATATGTTATATTAAATGAAATATACTCGAAATTTTACGTAGAATCAGAATATGTAATATTATATAGGGTATTCCATTTAAAAAACCTAAGTTAGTCGTTTTTGACGGCTTTACAACGTTCGTTTGTTTTTTTCTGATATCAAATTCTAGCGCTTTGAGCGAAATCCTACAACTTTCCTAATTTAAACGTTTTTCTAATCCTTCAAATAAAAAAGTTATCTATTGGTCCAAATATAGTCAATAACCCTGTACATATTCTGAAATAAATAAAGCAAGCACGCAATATAATCAGATGTTAATAGTTGTTGACCTGCGGAAGGTGATACACAGCCGCATGCGTAATTTAGTCAAGCCGTCAAGGGCGGAAAAGACAATTTCCGCATGTCTTAAAGTTATTTCTATCAGCGTTAGCAATGAATAATTCTTTCTTTAAGGAAGAAGTAATATTCTACTTGCACCACTGTTCACAAGCCGCTGACTTCTTTTCATAACATTTTGTTGATTTATCGGAAACTAGCTCACTACTTGCTGCACTGCACTGACAGCCTTTAATATGTAAACTGCTCTTCACTTGAAAGACATACGAAAAATTTTAATTCTAGCTTTTAACGTACCTAACTCCAAAACTAAAAAAATTTTTAAATCTATTTTTCTACAACCGCGCGCAAAATAACAAATTACTAAATTGAAATGAAATCGCAAAATCGAGAAATGCAGCGGATCCTTATTTTGCGCTCTAGCGCGAACTTGGAAAAGAAAATTGTCACTTTTTCCGTCGAGTGTGCTATGAATGGTCATGGAAACCGAAGATAAATAAATGACAGTCGTGCGTTTGTTACAGTTTATTGCTGGCACTCCTATTCTAAATATGCCCGAATATAATATGTCAAAACTGACCGTCATTTGCAAATTTCAGAATAAGTATAGAGAAAAATGTGCATTTAATTTTAAAAAATGCGCCTGTAGAAAAAGTTCTGTGTGTTTTTCGAGCGCAAAGTAAGATTGCCGTTTTCGAAAGATTACTGCGCTCCGCTACGCGTCGCGCATTAACATTCTTTCTCAAGCGGCAATCCCTTACTTTGCGCTCTAAATACACAAATAACTATTTCATTTACTTTTGGTCATAGGAAAAGTACTTTTTCGTCGATTGACAGCAAAATACTAATTTTACAGATATGTATCACTTTTCCTGTCTAGGCAGCAAAGTGAAAACTTTGCAGCCTATATAGCAAAATGGCTGGCCTGCATGGACACTAAATGTGCAATTGGTCAAATCTTGATTAGTACGGTGGTGATTATTAACATATGCATTTCCATAACCGCCCAACTAACAAATGAGATTCCCATAGAATTTTTATTGACTTCATCACGAGACGAAAGAGATTGTGGGATTTGTAATCATTTTCAAAATATATTTTTTCTATTTTACGTTCAAAATTACTCCATTTCGCATGCAAGGGAGTACCGAAAAGAGTCTCTTTTCGGCACTACTTTTGTTGATTGGTCGCTATGATAATAACACAATTGTTCAATGTCAAAGCCCACTAGCAAAAATTGCGACAACGCAACCATATTTTTTCGCACGAGCACGAAATTAAGGAGCGACCCGCTTTAAAGGGTCGCTCCTTAATTTCGTGGTCGTGCGAAAAAATATGGCCTTTCAAAACTAGTATCTTAATATATTGTTAAACAATCGGCATTACATCTTCACCTCAGCAGCACTGCCTCGACAGAATAAAAAAAAATCCTCGGCACAAATTACTATTTTAATGCGCACAAACTAGGTTTTACGATGTGATTAGCTGAAAATACATCTTGAATGAAATTATGATTTTAGATAATTTTGGGAGTAGAACTGAGATCGATATGAAAAATTTTCTATCCACTTCATAGGTGAGTAAATCGCTTATTTTATTCTGGTGACGTTTAGAACAGTATCCATAAATGTTTAGAGTTCATATTGTATAAGTGACACTTCCATACCTACATATTTATTGAATGTATTTTGAGTGAATACCTCGAAATACTGCACGTCGACATGTAGCAAATTGTAACACCCCCTACTCAAAAAATGAAAAGCAAATAAATTTAGCAAATAGTTGCAGCTGATAAGAGTATAAATATTTTGCACTTAAAGCGAACATTGATAAAATAACAAGATCTACACAACATTCACGATTAACTAGTGATTTTTGTAATATTATAAACAATAAAGCAAATAACAAATATTGATGATATACGACAACACAATATAACTTTAAACAATATTTTACTTATATTACTAGATTGTAAACACACATTCATTTTATATTCAACGCGATAATGCATATTCAGATTTTGTAAAAAGGATTTGTGCAAATAACGTAAACACATATTTTATCAAAGCTAGTCACAATAAATCTCTTTGGAAGCAGCAGTCTATATTATTTAACACTGTTTCTTTCAGATCTTGGGAAAGATTTAGTTTCCATATTAGGTATATCGATTATAATAAATTAATTGTTCAATTATCATTGAAACCTTGCATGTCTAATGTTCGATATAGCTAGGTAAATGCATACATAATAGATCGTATTAAAGACCTAATTTAAGGTATTAATTACAGTATCGTAGTTATTGCAAAATAAGTGACTAATAGAATGTAAGTTGAATTTACGATTACTATTTATTGGCTCACACGAATGGTAGAACATACTATACGCTAAACCCCGGCTGGCCACCAACCGATTCTTCGATAGGCAAGTTCGGCGCAGACAACGTGGAAGAGACGAAGATAAAATATAGTTATTCCATGCTTGCTTTGAATTGTGGACGGGCGCCTCATCGTGTAGCTCTCCTCATGTCTTTACCAACGCTATATCATCATATACTTATCGCTTGTTTGGAGAAAGAGTCTCATATCTCAAAATTTTTAATTTTGGAGATTTTCCATGCAACTAACAAATACCGCATATTTTTATGCGCAAAACCATCACAAACCTACCTTGCATCTTTACCGACAGAGAGCGCTGTATCAAAACGTCACACATATGCGCTTCGTAATGCAATCTTAAAGCTAGACGGTAACAAGCCAGTTATGTGACAATTGCCAAGCGAAAAGGTACGCGTTTTTTAAGAAAGAGAGCCATAAAACGAAATAAATTCATTTTATACGCAATAATTTTGGGTAAGATTCTTTTGATGTAAAACTGATAAAACATTTATGGTGTTATTTGACATAGGCCGGTCTTGAACAAATGTTTCGCGAATTTTTCGAGTTATGACCGTCTTGTCGAAAGATTTTTAAAGATCTTGTTAGACAGCTTAACTTTTGACCCTTTTTCGAGTTTTTTTTGTGGTTCAAAACATAATAAGATACGAATACAAACTATCCTAGTATTCTAGAAAATATATATTTTTTTCTATGATTGCCTATATTATATGCATTTAGTGTAATGTTGGTTGCAGATATCAATAGGTGTTTCAGTATTTTATCTTCTTCTGCTCAACGCACTTTTAAATGTATTCACTTACGAGGACAAATCGAAATGTCGGCATACCTTTCACTTTACAGGCAATTTGTGTTATTTACCATAGGCTGGTCTTAAACAAAATGTTTTGCGAATTTTTCGAAAGATTTTTAAAGATTTTGTTGGGCAGCTTAACTTATGACCCTTTTTCGATCGATCTTTGTTTGTGGTTTAAAACATAATAAGATACGAACACAAAGTATCCTAGTATTCTAGACTCGGTAAAATAATAGTATATTATTTTATATGGAGGAAAAGTGATACTTTTCATGGCGCGCTAGTGTTTAACAGCCGAACGGAGTGAGGCTGGTAATAGAGAGCAAGCCATGAAAAGTAACTTTTCCTCCACATAAAATATGCTGTTTTTTCTTCAAATGTCGACAAATTAATGCAAAAACATCTCTTTTTAATCGTAATAATAATAATTATTATTAAAGATAAGTGGGCTCGCAAGGCGGCTTAGACCGGTGGTGTCGGTGAATAGGCACAGGTTGTTGCTATAGTAATGTAACATAAAGCTGTCAGTAGACACTGTCAACAATAATTATTTTTTTAAAATTGCATCTCCGATTGCGTTTTAATTCCGTATTGATAAGCAGTTATTGAGTAAGTTTGATTAAATAATAACCAATTTGTTCCTAAATTAGTGATTTTTAGAAATGCAGTACACAAATCGAGTGATAAATACAAATTTTAGTTTAATAAACCTTGAGTTGTTGACGCTTGTTTTGCTGTTTGTTAGTATCTATGTTACTCTGACAACACTTTTACCTCCGCCGGCGGAAAAGTGAAAAGTAAAGCTCCGGCGGAGGAAAAATGAAACTTCACGGCCGCCTACACAGTCGAGAAATGACGGATTTACTGACGTTTGAAGAAAAAAATATTTTTCTATGATGTTAGCAAAAAAGATGAGCCGAAGTAGAACAAAATATGTATTAGAGTTAGCTAAGGCAGGTACTACGTCAGTTAAAGCCGACGTATCTCAAGAGAAAGAGAATAATAGTGTTACTAATTATACTGCTGGCGAGGAACAAGGTATGTTCTACATTTGACTTGCTACAAAACAGCTCCTAAAGTGACTTTTTTTAGCAGATAGAGTGACTCAAGCCATTTACGATGTTTTGGAACCTGGAGAAATGGATACTAACAGATCTGATTCAATGCAACATACTAACATGCTAGAAAAAGGTACACTAAATTTGATTTCGACATGCCAAATTTTACAATTTGTTAAGTTCAACAACATTCAAATAATTTAATTCCAATTCTTTTTAGGTGCAAAACAAACCAAGGCACAACCGACGACTGAGCGTCTAAAGATTTAAGTAATATTACAATTAGAATTGAAGATGATATGTTGGAGTATTTTAGTTATAAATGTATATAATTTTTGTTGTTAATTTATAGTGACACAAGCTTCTTCGATTATTGGCGATTCACGTGATAATGACGAAGGAATTACTCAAGGTAAAATAAAGTATTTTTTATATAGTTTTTTTTAAATTGCGTTATATTTTAGCTCAATGCATAGACACAAGTAGCGATGGATAAGATTTGCAGCAAGATAAAGAAAATATTGAATTCACGGCCTTAGAAAGTAAGTTTATTATTTCGTTACCTATACATTTAAAAAAAAAACTGAAATACTAATTGGAGGTTTTTATTGTTTTAGTGTCAAACTGGAAATAATAGCCCAGGTCAAAAAAGTGGGTCCCCAAAGTCCAGTTCTTCGAGTTCTTCAAGTTTGTCGTCTTCGTCTAGTTCGTCATCCTCTAGTTCTACATCCAGATCGTCAAATAGTCCATTCGATGATGCTTCTGGGGACCCCAATTATTCTTCGGAAAGTGATTCTTCTGATTCGGCGCCTACCCAAAATGCCCAAAAATGATGCGTGAAATATGCTCATTCTAAAAAGGAGAACAAAGTGAGCAAAAGAAAAAGGTTGCCAGAAAACTGACAAAAAAAATCGGAATAAAAAATTCAGAAATAGCGGACAGGCATATTTTTCGACGAAAGTAATTAAAAAACCAGATGGAACATCAAAATCCATACTTCCAGCTTGTAATCCTGAAAAGTGTCGACTTAAATGCAGTAGCAAAATTTCAGAAGAGCAAAGAAAAATTATTTATGATGATTACTGGGGTACAAAAATCATCAAATGCAGAGAATGTTCACTATTCAGCCTCGCTATAGATATCTTACAGAAACAAAATATCGTAGACCTAACAACGCGTATTATTTGACATTAAACAACATAAAAAATCGTGTTTGTAAGCAGTTTTTCATGGCAACCTTATCGATAAATTCAACTGTAATTAAAACAGTTATAAAAAAACAACAGTCTTTTGGAGTCCTTGAGAGTGAAAAACGGGGTAAACATGAAAACCATACCAAAGTCCCTGATGACCTAAAAGATGGTATACGGGCACATATTAGAGGAATACCCCGTATGGGAAGCCATTCTTGTAGGGCAAATACCGACAAGGAATATATTGAAGGAGTAAAGACAGTCGCCAAATTACACCGCAATATGAGATGCGTCAAGTTGGCCCCCCACATTTGAGTTTCCTGAAAAATTTGTAATCGCTTACTGTGTTCAAAATGTGCTTTACTGTGCCGATTATATTTTGAACTGTGCCGTTTCGATACCAAAGTTATAGGGTAAAATAAGATGGGGGGGCTAACTTGACGCTCAGCTCCCCCATATTTCGGAAATCAGATCATACACAAATGAATTGTGATTTAATCGGCAGTGTGCTGAACTGTGCTGGATAAGGTTTTTCTCTAAAATTTAATTTTATGCCATTTTCTAAATTGCTCCCCCCCCACTTTCGAATTTCCTGAAAATTGTGTAACCACCTACTGTGCTCAAAGTGTGCATTACTGTACCGATGATATTTTGATATGTGCCGTTTCGATACCAAAGTCAAAAATACTGACACTAAACCCCTCCAATATTTCTGAAATCAGATCATTCAAACATGAATTGCGATTTAATCGGTAGTGTGAGCACAGTAAGTGGTTACAATTTTTTTAGGAAATTCGAATGTGGGGAGCCAACTAGCAGAAAATGGTCGAAAATTTAAATTTTGAGAAAAACCTAAACCAGCACAGTTCAGCACACTGCCGATTATATCAGAATTCAGTTTTGTATGATCTGATTTCCGAAATATTGGGGGAGCTGAGCGTCAAGTTAGCCCCCCTATTTTATTTTTCCCTATAACGTTGGTATCGAAACGGCACAGTTGAAAATATCATCGGCACAGTAAAGCACACTTTGAGCAAGTAAGCGGTTACAAAATTTTCAGAAAATTCGAATGTGGGGGGGCAATTAGCAAAAAATGGTCGAAAATTGAAATTTTCAGAAAAACCTAATACAGCACAGTTCAGCACACTACCGATTAAATCAGAATTAATTTTTGTATGATCTGATTTCCGAAAAATTGGGGGGGGGGGGCTGAGCGTCAAGTTAGCCCCCATCTTATTTTTCCCTATAACTTTGGTATCGAAACGGCACAGTTCAAAATATAATCGGCACAGTAAAGCACACTTTGAGCACAGTAAGTGATTACAACATTTTCAGGAAATTCGGCCAACTTGACGCATCCGCAATTATGTTAAATTTTGAGAAGAATTAGGGAAACCAAGCGTAAACTATATAATGTATTTCAGCATTTTCAAGCAGGAATATAACTTTTAATTTCAGAATCCAAAAAAGACCAGTGTGACTTCTGTGTCTGGTATTATAATTCCACTGAAGAGGAAAAAGCGAAACTTCAAGAACACTATGATGCACATATTAAAGAAAAACACTATCCAGGCAGGAAAAGGAAGCCGATAAAATATCTCTTAATAAAGTGGTTGCTGTTTTTGATTTGCAGGCCGCTCTTCCGTGTCCTCAAAGTGAATCTTCCAGTTTTTATTATGTATCCAAATTAAATGTCTACAATCTAGCCGTTTATGAATTGCAATCTACCGACGCTTTTTGCTATGTTTGGCATGAAGGTCACGGCAATAGAGGTGCGCATGAGGTCGGATCTTGTTTATGGAAGTATCTAAATTCTTTAAATGAAAAAGCATCAACGAAATTGGATATTGTATTTTATAGTGATAACTGTACGGATCAAAATAAAAATAAATTTATTTTGGCTATGTACACCTACGGTGTTATGAATTTTGAAAATATAAACTCAATCACTCATATAAGTTTTTAATCACTGGTCACACCCAGAATGGAGGAGATCATGTTCATTCGGTAATTGAAAGTGCCATAAAAAGATTTAAAAAGTCATCTCCTATATACCGGATCAGTATGTGGCCATCATGAGAAAAGCAAAAAAATGACGAAAGGCGTATAATGTTTATGAGCTGTGTTACAAAGACTTTTATGACCTAAAGTTGATGTCCCAAGAATCTGGCTTTAAAGAAAATTTAAAAAATTAATTAGGTGAACCTGTTCAGACTTCTAACATATCAATTGAAAAGGTGGAAAAAAATAACCCAGATTTTATTTTTTACAAAACATCTTTTACACAAATTGATTTTTATTCCGCCAGTCTGTTCGCAGATAACAAACGAGAAAAAGTGTTGACAAAACAAGTGAAACAAGTTTTGCAAAAGGGAA
>MU182554.1:71743-86048 GCA_016904865.1 Pissodes strobi | reverse complement strand
CTTTGGTGTTCTCCAGCCTGGAGGAGGACGATGGGATTTGATGGGCCTAAAACTATTCATATTAATTTATTTAAACAGTCTACACTCAACAACTATGTATTTATTCCAAATAATGTATGATTTATGTTGAAACTATCTTGAATGCATGAGCTACTATCGGCACTACGCAGAAGATAAGGAGTGCGCCTTCCTTATACCCAACAGGAACATTTTCCAGAATTGTCTCCCTTACTCCCGTATGCGCTTCGTATGTTCCCTCCCTTTCACAAAACTTTCGGCTGGCATACAGTAGGAAACACTCTCGTCAGGCTGGTCAAAAATTTAAACGCCACATTAAGTTAAACCAAATGTAAATGATGAATGGTGATTACGATCACCACAATTTTATGCTATTTATTTCTAAATCGAAAAACCTAATTTTAAAAATTGACGTTGAATAATTTTTCATATTTCACATGGATAGTGGTAGAGTGATGCGGAACCTTTTGTGGTGCGGACTTAAATCCGGCTCTACATTCAACAAAAAATTTATTTGATTCAAATAAAAATGGAGTTTATTCAAGCAAATATTTGTTTGATAATGGCCAAACAAATATTTGTTTGAATAAAAAATAATATTTATTTGATTTATTTTTAAGTATTTCTTTGTTCGAAATAAATATTTATTGCCAACAAACAATATGATTTTATAATCGTTGTTCACATCAAACAAAAATAACTTTAAAACAAATAAAATTATTTTGATTCAATTACGAGAAATTACTTCGTACAAATACCCAAAACATTGATTTAAATACCCGGCCTAATTAAATTAAAACACAAGGCTTTTGGAACAAATATAACACATATATGTTCTAAAACCTTTGTGTTTTGATTGAAATCTGAAGTATATTTTTTCCAAAAACTGTATTTTAATTTAAATAGGTCGGTTATTTAAACCAATGTTTTGGGCGTATGTACGTAATAATTTCTCTTATTTGAATCAAATATTTTTTATTTGCTCAAGCCTGTTCAATGTTTCCTGTTTGTGTTGGTGATGACTTAAATAAAAAAAAAAAAGAAATTTTGGCTGTTGCAAATATGTGTTGATCTTTCTAAAAGGAGGAAGGATTTATTGACATTCAGTTAGATGAGTGATTAGAAGTCGGTGTTACTAGCAAATAAAAAAAATTTGTAGCTTAAAAAATAGTATGTTTCATTACCAGTCCAGAAACTAGGCTTTTCCGGTGCGCGCACGACAGTTTCTGGTGTGAGGCGTAGCCGAACACCGGATGTCGTGCAAGCACAGGAAAAGCTGTTTCTGGACGTGTAATGAACGATATTTTTCATAATACCTCTCTGAAATCAAGACATAAACATAAAATTATTATAATTTTACGTATCCAAAATCATGTCATAATACATTTTGTATTCAAATGAAAGCAAACGTCAAACTTGCAAGACAAGCAAGACAGGTATTTATCTAATATTCATCAAGCTTTGCTATGGAAATGTGTTTGTATGCTTTGTTGTAATTGAATAGGCAGCTAATTTTGAAGTATTTGTGACAAGTAATGTCAGAATAAATAAAATAATTTTACTTAAAATTAGACTATTGACGCTAAAATGTATTAGATTAATCTTGTAGGCTGCATCGCTGTATAATTTTAACCCAATTTATTCCACTTTATGCTTATTCTCTGACTAAATAGCTGCAAATTTAGCACTTAAAATCAGGGAGCGGGAAAACTTTTCCCGTTCCCTAATTAGGGACCGGGAAAATTTTTCCCGTGCCCGGACCGAAAAGACTTACTTTCTTTGCTCTACAGAGACGTAGAAAATGATAGGTTTCAGAGAGGTATTATGAAAACACTGTTCTTAAGACGTATTTAGGTTTCACGTTTTAGCTGAAATAAACTATATGTTTAGTTTTCTTTTAATTGCTAAATAATCCAAAATCCGAAACCTATCTAACCCATCGATTTGTAAATGGTATGTAAGAACACTTAACTTTTAATTATCAAATTCATGACAGGAACAGTTGTCCACAGTAGATAAAGTAAAAGTTTAAAAGGGATATCCAAGAAACATTTTTATTCAAAGGTATTAAAAACAAAGAACAAAACGAGTATTACCAAAATATAATCAGATTAATTATCGTCCGTCCATTTTAAAAATATGAAGAAGAAAAATCCGCTAAAGCCACGATTTTTCTTCTTCATATCTTTATAATCAGATTATTTTGTTTCTGCTTATCACTGGTTTTGAAAGTTAAATAATTTTTATAATGAAAAAAAACTATTATTATAAGCTGACAACATCTTTTTTCTAGATACTAGATAGGAATATAAACATATTATGGGATAAGTTGTACTACTTATTAATTTTAACGGTAACTCACTAGTTTTTATAAAAAATACTAAAATTCTAGAGTCCACAAAATTTTATCATATAAAAATAGCGAAAGGCAGTAACATTTTACTTAATTATAAACATACAACTACCTCTCCAGATCCAGTATAATGAGCATTAAACGGAAATGGCACAAGGTTGTCACCGATTCTATTGTTAGTAACGACATTAAATCGATTTCCATCAGGCTACGTAAAACTTCGATGCCGTCAATATTTTGATCTAAAAATAAAACAACAATAACTAAAACATAAAATATATAAAATATTTTTTAAATTTTAATACTTTTTATTCATTTTAAAAATAATTATAAAGACAGTATGAAATAAAATATTTTTTATTACGCATGCATCCTAATCAACGATTATCGCACGCTGCAGCGTGCTTAAAATAATGTTTATGGTGCACCTACTTTTTGAAAGGTTTCTATAGAAACATTTGATCATGTCAAATGTGACAGATTAATATATTCGTCAATATATCCCTTAAGTTTAATATTTAAAACATTTTTGAGATTATGATGCATTCATAATAAAAAATAGCATATGATATACGTGTATAAGACGCGTTTAAAGCCCTTGCGACTTACAAAACACTCCGCTGCGCGTCGTGTTTTGAAATATGTCGCGCGTGCTTTAAAGATCCTCTTATACACTTATATCATAATATACTAATACTATTCACGTCCGTTAGGTCTTATTACAGTACTCGTTTACATTCCATACTCGGCTCCTACGTCGCGTCGCGTCGCCTCGTCCGTAAAACAACTCGTACTGTAATAAGTCACCTACCGGACTTATAACGTAAATTACTATTAATTACTAGTAAAAGTCACCCTATTTTGATTATAAGAGAACGCTTCTTGTTTACAAACGATTAATTATGCACCTAGCTAAGTAATATAATAAAAACGTAACTTAGCTTGAAATGAGGGCACAAATAACCCAAGTCCCACTTAATTAATATATTTTCCATCACAAATACTAGAAAATATAGCGACCTTGGGTGGATACACTCTATAAAATCTCCCTATAGGACGGCAGCAGAAATGAAACTGAACTGAGGGCACAAGAAGGGGGCTGGTGGAGCGTAGAGCGTCGACGTGGCTGCGCAACTGCTACGAGTTGTACGAGACTCGGATGAAGTAATAATATTTGGTCAAATACTCACAATCTTTAATTTAAAGCAACCCTTATTTGTTTTAAGTAACGGAGAGGTTTCGTATCTTTAAAGCGAATAAATATGTGTTTAATATTGAAAAAAGTCTTGCTATCACAAGGCAAAGAAATAACCAAGAAAATCAAGCAAGCCCAATTATTTAAATTAAAGAAATTTTGTTTAATCTAAATAGTTTTTATTTAAAGCAAATAAATAAAAAGCAAAGAAATATTTATTAAGTTTATTTTTCCACATTTTTATCACTGTACCTTTTACTTTTCTCTCAAATTGCCAATGTCCGTGTTACAGAAGAATAATGCAACTTTAACTCACGCTGTATCAATGAGATTAATTAGAACTGAATTTTCCTAAACATTCTGTCATTAATAATTGTTACTTTTGCTGAATTAAGGCCCTCAAAAATTGAACCCCAACGCCATGCTTGGTCGAGACGCAGCACAAGTGTACGTTTTATTTGGTAGTGCATATTCAAAACAGCCCAAACCCAGACTGCCAATGAGAAAAACTTCGTGATTTAGATTTAGAAACTGAATCCGAGAACAAATACATATTCATTTTCTGTGCTTATTTGATCCTTCAGTTTTGTTCTCATATTATAATGTTCTGGACTTGTTTTATATAATACAGGATTATATCTATTCATCAATCAATTTTCCCATTTTTCGCGGGGCCCATCCAAATATTCAAAACGAAGTATCTACGACCTACGAAACCGTGTTTCGCACACAAGTCGATCCAAGTGAAAACATGTTAGAACTGTGCTCGCCGTGGAATGGATTTAATATGCGCTACTCCATCTATTCCCGTCATATACGGAATAAACTGCACGTGAGATGCGCATTGGCTGAGTTTAATTTGTGAGCTTTACGTACTTTCCATCCATATATTTTTAAACAAAGTTAGGCCGTTGCCATATTTTTTAAACTAGTTAGATATGTTTAACCATTTATTAGAAGCTGTGGACATCTTAAAAAAGATGAAAATATAATTAAAATTTGCATAACATTTTATAAATACAGATCATGTGCAGTTATAATATTCAATAATTTTACCATGATTCATATCTTCATTACCATAATTTATACATATAGGAATTGTGAAAATGTACAATAACTACAATTTGGTAAGAAAATGGAAGAATTTTCCAGGTATTCTAGCATTTTTAAAAATATATACCTACAGTGTGCGTCAGAAAATGCTCCAAATCAAACTTATATTTTTCACTGAACACCCAGAATAGCTTGAGCTACAAAAAGAAGACTGTGTAAAGTTATTTATGCCTACCTTTCATTTGTTTTCAGATAATAAGTTTTAATTAAAGTTTTCTATTAATTTTGGATTTTAAGCTAAGCTCCCAAATTCGAGTATTTGGATAAGGATAACTTCGGCAAATGGCCAAATTCTGCTAAATTGCTATATCTATGTTTGCTCCAGCCATTCCAGGAATATGATATCCTTAATAATGCACCCGAAAATGAAAATAAATAATTAGAATGCTCGGCTAATGGGTCAAGTTTCGTTTAGCGGAAATCCGTTAGGAAGAAATTAAATTTATTTTTGACATTATAATGCCTCTCTCAACGTAGAACAATCAAAATTTTTCGCCGCAAATACATCAATCTCATTTTCAAAAAAAAAAAAAAAATTAAAAGAGCGAAAATCCATTAGAAAAAAATTTTTGGCTTAGAGTAACTCTCTACCTCTCTAACCCTAATTACCCAGAGTAAAAAGACAAGCGCGCTACGCGCGCTTGTCTCTTCGCTATCCCAAATTGCCCCAAACTAACCCAAACTAACCCAGACTAACCCAAACTAACCCAAACTAACCCAGACTAACACAAACTAACCCAAACTAACCTAAACTAACCCAAACTAACCCAAACTAACCCAAACTAACACAAACTAACCTAAACTAACCTAAACTAACCAGAATAATAAGACAAGCGCGCTTCGCGCGCTTGTCTCTTCACTATCCCGAATTACCCCAAACTAACCTAAACTAACCCAAACTAACTCAAACTAACCCAAAATTATCATATAAAAAAATCTAGTTTTCTGGAAAACAAAACATTTGCGGAGAAAAGGAAAATTATTTTTGTTCTAGTATTCTTGTGTAGAATCATCCTATAGAACGATATTTTTTGTAGCCGATTTCCGCTTTTCTAAACTACAAAAAAAAATTAAATTTTTCATTAATTAGGCATTTTCGGATAAAACTAATAACACCGTTCTAATTAATAGGTTTTTCTGGACCGGCCTATGACAAAAAAAATTATGGGAAAATTATCCAAGTATAGCTTTTCGCTAAATTATCATATAAAAAAAATCTAGTTTTCTGGAAAACAAAACATTTGCGGAGAAAAGAAAAATTATTTTTGTGCTAGTATTCTTGTATAGAATCATCCTATAGAACGATATTTTTTGTAGCCGATTTCCGCTAAAAGAAACTTGAGCCCGGCTAATGCACGGGAAGCTGGGTCTAATTCGGAACACTCCAAATATGATTAAATAGTGACGCAAACCCCTCACATTTTAGCAGTAAGTGCGTCCGGTATCCCATAAAAATATAATGAACGGAAAAGTATTGCGTATTTTTAAAAGCACAATTACATATTACACGGCAAAATCTGATAAATAAGGCGTATATGGGTAGAAAGCAGCTTATAAGTGTAAAAAGTTACACTAAGAAGACAATTAGCCAAGCTATACCTCTTCACCACAAACTCAAACCGGCATACTTTTATCTCATTCATATAATTCAACTAATCATACATCTGTATTACGATAACCTCAAATTATCGTACCTTTTCCACATTCCTACCACAATTTAACTAATCACACGTGGGCACACACATATCCTGGCCTGGAGACTGCAACCACCTAACCAGCCAATTAGCCAGTTATACATTTGTCTCTATTGCTCTATCAGAAGCAACAATATAAAACATTTCCGAAAATCAAGCAAAGTTCAGGGACTGATACGTTCGCAATATGTATAGGAGAGAATAAACATATATAAATAAAAATTTACTTTTATTTTATCTTTAAGTTGATTTAATAAAGGATACTACTTGTCTTTGAAATAGCTTAGCGATTAAATGTAAATCTTATTTTTTACATATATTTTTTATTGAAAGTATGCCACACAATGTCGGATAATTTAATAAAATTTTCGATTAAACTCAAATATAACTGAGGCTGAATTTCTACAATTCTTGCCTATGTGTGAGGTGAAAGGTCAAGGTTGTTTACCTTTTCGTTCTGCACTTTTATCGCTTTTTATGAGTTTTCGTGAATTTTGTTGGGTGAAATCTGGTGTATTGTGTTGCTTGAAGGTCTTGTTGCATCATCTATTGGAGTAGTGCATGATAATAATTGTATAATATTTTTCAAAAATCATCACGTAAAATTGTTGTTGACTTTTGGCGTTGACATCTGTCGTCTGTTTGACGTACGCTCCAACGTTGCCAGATCATTATTTCTCGTCATCATGTTAGCGTTAACGTTAAAGTTATAATAGGTGCCAAGTTTATACTATACAGCAAAGGTATTTAAAATGTTTAAGTGCTGCCAAAATAAAAGTTTTTCCAACTACTGTTGTGTAACCTGCCTGAACATATTCCATTCTAGTTATTTGGAAAGGAAAGCAGAAAGCAACAATCTTGCTTGTCAAAATGACAAGCAAGATTGTTCAGACTTAAAGGAGCAGATAAAGAAGTTAAAAGCTGATTTTGATGGAAAGTGCAAGGAAGTCGATACGTTGAAGACTAAGTACTCTGAGTATAAAGCTAAGATGGCAAAAGACCATAAAATCTGTGCTGATGCTCAGAGCAATAAATCACTTCAAATAAATCAAAATGACATCAAATGCATTGCCCAATCCGTCGCAAAAACTGCCGAACAGTGATGTAAAATTACCGTAATTTATATTTTTGGTTATTTACGGTGGTAATTTACGAGTGTAAATTACCAAAATTAATTACCGTGGTAATAAATTTGTATCGTAAATTACTATGGTAAATAACCGTAATATATTTTTGGTAAATAACAATAAATTACCGTAATTTACCGTAAACTGCAAGTAAACTAAGAACGATTTCCATTCGTAAATTAATGTAAATTGTGTGTATTACTGTCTTTTGGAAACGTCCATTTGAAAAAAAACAGAGACGCACCCAGCGTGCACTACTTTACAAATAAAAATTGCTATAATTTTTCGAAGAAGCATGTACCTACTTGTACATGTATAAAAAATAACTTGTCATAGCCACGTAATTATCACTTGGAAATTAAATTACGGTGTGTGTAAGTATCCGTGTAGGACAAAAAGTTACTTCATTTGTTTGTGCATAAAACATTGTTTTTTTCCTTTAATATTATTTAATTTTAAAACGAAAACACAGAATCAAGTGAAAGACAATCCTCCGTATCCATCAACTAAATTTTAATGGTTTGTAGCGTAGATACAGGATCTAAAGAAAACCTTAAATTCGTACTTGTTAAAATTTAGGTTAAGTGCCCTGTTAAGTAAGTACGTTAAAATTTTAGTTAGTGGAAACGGGGGATCCCGTACCTAAATACTAAATATATATATTTATATTTGCATTTCACAATGAACTGGACTAAATGGGATCTCTAGAGGTCAACTATTCATCTATTTCAATTTCACCATCTATTTCAGAAGAGTCGGATTCATATTCAGACTCCGATAAAGATGGGAATGAAAACCAAAAACGACTAATATAGCGATATTAGGAGGTATACTATGCTATAAGCTATAACCAAAACATCGACTGCGACTTACAACTCGTTTTTACTTTAGAGAGCGCAAATATCTTGTTAATTCGGGAAATACATATTTTAAACGATCCGAATTCACATTATTCGCGACAGTCGACAGTAGTAAATCCCGGTCCGGCTAATCACCGGCACCGGCAGCCGGCAGTAAATCCCCGAACGCATACTGCTCATATTGCTGACAAGCGTCACTTTCGGAAATATGGGATACTACAACAAAATACAGTAAATAACGGTAAATTAATTAACGTTAATTATTTGTCACACAATCCGGTAATTTTCTATGTTAAATACCAGTAAATTACGGTAATCAATTTCTGGTAATTTACGGTAAATTACCGTAAATTACCACCGTAATTTATCGGTAATTTACCAGTTCACATCACTGCTGCCGAACCATTGATTGACCAGTTATCAACTAAGGTTATTGGAAGCATAGCAACAAGCAATAAAAAAATGTCTGAAACTTTTGACAGCCTAATAAACAACATATCTGGAAACTACACTTCAAACGTCGATAAATTTATTGAATCTTTAGGATCAATAAAGAAATCTATGGAAAACTTGGCAAATTCTAACAAGTCCATATCATTAAAAGTAGAGAAATATAAAGATATAGCAATGCCGCTGCCTACCATCCAAAATAATAAGGCTAATCAAAAAATCAAGCCTCAGTCAGAGACACTGCCTCAGTACCAAACCCCAGCACAAACATACACATCAGCTGCCACATCAACCAAGAATAAGCCGACAATCAAGCAGTAAAAGATCTGAAATTTGTGTATATTATCAGAACGTACGTGGACTTCACACCAAACTAAATGGGTTTTCACTATCAGTCACTGCAAGTGACTATGATGCTCTATTATTGACTGAAACTTCTTTACACTGTGATATACTTACACGATAATGAACTCGGAATCCCTAAATATTATGTTTATAGAGGTGATAGGAGCCAGGAAACAAGCACAGCTACCCGTTTGCGTGGGACACTGATTGCTGTTAAAAAAATAATTGGTGTCCTCTGTCATCACAACTCAACTAACAAACCTTGAATATGTGTATGTTAAGGTTTCTTTTTTAAATAATAATATTTTGTTTGTGAATATCTACATACCTCCGTCTTCACCATTAAATATTTATGAGGAGTTTATTGCAGCAACTGAGGAAGTCATTCAAAATAATGATTTTAGCATGTTTTATATTACAGGAGATTTTAATTTACCAAATGTTTACTGGATTAATGATGAATTTGGCTCCAGACCAGCTGGTGCAATAACTGAAGTTATAGATTGTGTTTCAAATTTTGTAGCTTTTATGAGTTTTTTCAAATTAATAACAGTGTTCAAAAACCATTTTTGAACACGTCTTCAAATCTAACGATTTAACTTTTGTACAGTTTAACATTCTTCTGTCCTCGCATTCCAAACAAATTTAAGCCTTGGCGATACTACTAACGCCATCTCTTGTTTACCACGTTTATTCACTGCGCTAGACAGTCTAGAAAGCTAAAAGTTAAGCGTCCTCAAAAGGCCTCCGACCAATCATAGCGCTTCGCGCTTTATCCGGGCTGTATTACTAGCGCCATCTGTTGTAACCACCTTTACTCATTTGGAGCCGGCCGCGCATCCTAAACTCATCTGACCAATCATAGCGTTTCCCGCTATACCCCGGCGACCGAGTCGACCAATTATTGTCTCTTAACGGAGGTAATCAAGTTAGCTCCTAAGGTCATGATCTTTATGAATCGATTTTAATAAAAACTAGTTAACGTATTTCGACCGGATTTGTGTTAAAGTTCATAAGGTTAATTTAGACAATCGCTGACGTAAAGGTTTACATAACTTCTCAGCATTTACATTATTCGCCCTTTTTATTTCCGGAGGATGTATATCATCCCGCCGGAAGGGGCGTTAACAACTTCTTCAAGTTGATCTAGTTCCCACGTTCTAGAATTGGAGTCCAGTCTTGAACCCCAGCCATGCAAGTCGCAAAAGGCGCACCCCCCGTTTCTAGCCGGCTGGCGCTAGCCGCCGGCTAGCTGGGCCATGCGCTGCAAAGTTTTCACGTTTTGAGACCTCATAATCTCTCTAGTTCTTTACTCAAGTGACATAGTGATATCCCAGCGTAATCATCTTTATGTCAAGCCTACAATAAGGTATTTATTGGCAAACATACTGCTGTTATTCTCACGAGTCTCACGCCGAGCAATGGCGTCCCAATTGGTCTCATCCATGGGAGTTCTACAATCGAGCCCTGTCTCAAACCACACTCAATCGAGCATAGTCTCGAAATCTCAAGTAAGTAAACGAACATGTTTACAATAACATGCTCACAAAGCCTACAAAAAGGTATTTTTTGGCATCTTGACTGCCATTATGGAGACCCACTGATCTCTAGTACTAAGCCTACAAAAAGGTATTTTTCGGCATCTTTACTGCCATAATGGAGACCCACTGATCTCTAATTCTCAAAGACTGTGCCATGCGCTGCACAGTCCCCAATGGTATTGTCCATGGGTTTTTCAACATTCTATATCACGAGTGTACCACTGGGTTGCTACACTCTTAGCTGATTCTAATATAAGGATTACTCTGCACTAGTCTGCATACCTACTCATGCCTTATTCTCATATAAGGATTAAACGGCACTAGTCTGCCAATTTACTCAAGTTATCACAAGGCTGTATCCCCTACGCGGATCTCAGCTTATGCTGGCAGTATAGCATATTTACTAATCATTCATGCGTGTACCAAGCATTCCAAACACAAGGCATTCATGTCATGCCATATGCACTAACTGCATACCAAAGTCAAACCACTACATTCCAGTCATTCTTGTTTGCAAGAAAGTGAACTACATTGTAAATAGAGCTAGCCATAGATCTAGTGTTTTTCAAAGTGACTTTCCCCGAGTGTTAGAAGATAACCTCCTGATCATTGAACGTTTCTCGTCAATGGTGTTCATAGTGTACATATTAGCTTATAGGTGGACTCTAAGGTAATATTAATCCTGTTATTATTGCTTGTATATTGTTGTATTTTATATCAAAGCTAAATCAGCTAACATAGTTGATAAGTAGCTGTTCCGCAGGCACTCTAATAGACATTTACTGTACATAGATTCAAGGTTATGTTTATAAACATATATTAGTAAAGTATTACCACTGTTTATGCATTGTTTTAGATTTTAAGCGTTTTATTTATGTCATATTATTCAATGTCGAAACTTTGCCTCGACTAATATTGTTCACATCGTAGCACTGACTACGTACCATAATTCACTGTTTATGTTTTGTGTATTTATGAGCTTCTAGTTATTTTCAAGTAAAGTAACTTATTAAAATATTCATATAATGCTAAAGTTTTTGTTTTATTTACAAAATGACTTTAGAACTAGCCCTATGGTAAAATTTCAGTGCCTAAGAGCACATCTCTTTTTGTTCAGAAAATCGACCAAGATCGACTCTGAAACAAACAGGCCTAATGCAATTGGGGGGTATCTTGACTTGATATTGACCAATAGTGTTGTCAATGTAGATTGTGCTAACTTCCTTTACTTAAATGTGATAAATACCATCCCGCTCCTTCTTTTTATGTAAACTATAACACCACTGAAGATTTTTTAGAGTTTGATTATTTTTACAATGATTATGCTAATGCAAACTATATTTTAATAAATCATTTGCTTAGTGTTGCTGATGTAAATCAAGCACCAAGCAATTTTTATGAGATTTTATATCATTGTATAGACCGGTTTGTTCCAAAAAAAGGTGTAAAAATAGTAAATTTCCTAGATCATTCTCATTTGAATAAAAAAATGCTATTTTAAGAAAAAAACCAGCTCACAAGAAGTTTAGATAGTCTAGGAATACTTCTGACTATAACATATTTTCAGATGTCCGTAAAGAGTGTAAGAATTTAGCTGAAAAATGTAAAAAAGGTAATTTTAAAAATTTAGAAAACTCCATGACTGATTCTAAACAATTCTGAAGCTATGTTCACAGTAAATATAAGCATTATGATCTCCAAATAGTATGACATTTGATAGTGTTGAGTCAGATGTCCCTCAAAAAATTTCAGATTTATTTAAGCAACATTTTTGCAAATCTTACGCAGATAAAGACTGTGACCTTTTGAATTTAAATTTGAATTACGCTAATACCTTGAATATTAGCAGCTGCGAAGTCAGTATTATGGATATTTCTTATAAAATTGAGAAGTTAAATTTAAGATTGAGCTGTGGCCCAGATGATATTTCACCATGTTTTATATACAATAATTGTCGTTGTGTATTGTCCCCTGTCTTGGGCAATATTTTTAAGCTGTCTTTATTGAGTGGTATTTTCTCAGAGGAATGGAAAAAACCTATATTACACCTATCTTAAAAAGGTGGCAATAGGTCATTGATTGATAATTATCGGCCAATCTCTAAAATATAAATTTTTTCGAAAATTTTTGAATCTATTGTTTCTGATAAAATTATTCTCCCAATTAAAAGTATTATTATTCCAGAGCAACATGGTTTTGTGTCAGGGAGATCCACAACCACAAATTTATTGATCCTGGAGGAATATATATTGAATGGCTTTGGTGAGAGATTGCAGGTAGACGTACTTTACATTGACTTCTCAAAGGCATTTGATCGTGTTAATGTTAAACTCTTAACTCATAAACTTGAAGCTTTGGGAATCCATTGATCGTTACATGGGTGGTTGGGCAGCTATCTAACAAACAGAAAACAAGCAGTCAAGATGAGAAATTGTTTATCTGAAGAAATACTAGTCAGGTCAGGTGTGCCACAAGGTGGCCATTTGTCAACTCTTTTATTTATTTGTTTTGTCAATGACATTACTGGTTATTTTGGGGATTGTTTGATTTGACTTTATGCAGATGACTTGAAGGTCTACAGAATAATCAGGGATGTCAGAGATTGTGTAAAAATGCAAGATAATCTTAATAGGTTTTCTCAGTGGTGCACTGACAATGGACTGTCATTAAATATTTAAAAATGTAAAGTTATGCGTTTCTACAGCAATTCTTATCAATTTTTTTTTAAATATTCTCTCAACAATACTCTATTGGAACCAACAACGACTTTTAAAGACTTAGGGGTCCTTTTTGATCCAACTTTAAACTTCCAAGCTCATTACAACTTTGTTTGTAACAAAGCTTTTAAATTGCTAGGTTTTGTTAAGAGAAGTTTATTTGGTTTTAATAACAAAAATTGTTTTTAAAATGTTTATTGCTCACTTGTTAGGTCAGTCTTAGAACATTCAAGCAGTGTGTGTTCACCCTTCTATAAAAGTCTATAGACAATTTAGAAAGAGTGCAAAATAGATTTTTTACGTTTTATTGCATTTAAACTTAAGATCCCTTCAGAGGACATTGTTTATCTTGACATACTTAAATTGTTAAACATTCCAACTTTGGAGAATCGCAGAGAAATTCTGGATTTAGTCTTTTTGTTTAAAGTTGTGAATGGATTGATTGACTCGCCTCAATTACTCGAAATAATTGACTTTAAAGTTCCGCAAAGAAACCCAAGAAATAGGGATACATTTTATTTAGTCACATGAAAAAAACTATTGCCTAAACAAACCAATTCAAAGAATGTGTCAATCTGGTAATGACACACATTTTGACTTTTTTCCATGCCTCTGGGTTCATTTAGGAGGCAGGTTAGAAATATTTATAAAGTGTGATTTTTATGATTTTTCTTATTTTATTTACTTGTTGAATTTATATACATTATTTAAAACCATTATTTTGAAAAATTTTAAGATTTTATTGTTGAATAGTAAATGCGTAAATAAACATTTATTGATTGATTGATTGATTGATTGATTTATTTATTTATTTATTTATTTATTTATTTATTTATTTATTTATATATTTATTTATTTATTTATTTATTTATTTATTTATTTATTTATTTAT
>MU182554.1:53707-71733 GCA_016904865.1 Pissodes strobi | reverse complement strand
TTTATTTATTTATTTATTTATTTATTTATTTATTTATTTATTTATTTGTTTATTTATTTATTTATTTATTTATTTATTTATTTATTTATTTTCTTATTTATTTATTTATTAATTTATTTATGTTTTGCTTTAGCTGTTAAACCGTGGACCTTTCTCATCAAGTATTCCCGAGGAAAAATATCTAGCATTTTAAAGACGCGACATCTATGGCGAATCAACTTCTGCTCTTCTGAAGATAATGCGACCGGGAAAGTTGTTATTCAAAACAGTCATTGTATCAGACTTTGCCGCTAAAACAAAATGTAATAGCAACAATCGCTAAATTACGGTCACAGTTATTAGTTGTATTTGATTGTAATAGAAAATTTTATTATTCGGCATTGTGTTTCATGTTTAATGAGACATTTTGAAAAAAAAAATAGTTTTACATTTATTTTCCAATCTAGTCTAAAAACAATTATTCGGCTACCTTTTATTGGAACACCTCTTATAATATGACACTGATGCGTTGTGTCGAAAGTTTCAATAAACATTGTAAATCGCTATAAAGCACTCTCGTGTCGCGGAAAAGCGTGGAATAATAGATAGCGACCTTGAACACGTATGGTTTTTCGAAATTTTGTATGTTCTTTAGCAATTCTAGGACTAACGAGTTATTCATTCGGCTAACAAGTATACTATCCCAATCTTTTAGCAGTGCGGTATTTTTACTGGACACTCATATATGTGTACTTTAAAGCTTTTGTTCAAGCATGTTCGTTCCGTTTCTGCGCGATGAGTTCAGCTGCTGCATGCTAGAATGCTTAAGTCAGTATGCACTATTAAGTTAAGCATTCTTGAACAAAAAAAAACCGCAACTTGCATTCGCGATAAAAAATCAGTGAATGTTAAAGTATCTTGGCTGCCAGGCACTGTTTCTTTGAACAACCTAGTTAAGCCGTTATTCATACTTAGCTGCGCCGACCAAAAGCAGAAAATGGAATCAACTTTTAACCTAAAAGTTGTACAGGAAGTGCGAAAATAACCTTATAAACCATTTAAAATACACTGATTTCTAGAATTGGGGAATAATAATATTATGAAGTCGATCATTTTTTCAGCAAAATGTTTTCAATGTTTTCCTTTTTTTCTATTTGCCATTTATAAACACTCTGAATACATCCCTGTTGTCGAGGCATGAAAGAAAATTGCTTAAGTTGCACCTCTAAAACTAAAACGTTAAAATCTATCAAGGAAATCGGGATATATGATTTCGCTTCGGTTTTCAACGCTGAACGCCGACAAAACTGCCACCGCTGATTTGCTCAATTTGCACACGTCATCCCACGTCAGGTCGAATGAGATGTAAAGTGTCTTAAAAATCAAACTCGATCTTTCTTCAAACTGAATGCAAATCTCGGCACTTTACGTACACAGATGCTCTTCGATTTTTTATGAAACAGCGTTTCAGGCTGACGATGCCGCTGTTTTCTTTAAGGTCTCTCCGAAATGTTCCACTGTCTAAATATGTTTTTGGTTTACTGCCTTGTACATACAGCATTGATCTCTAGGTAGTTTTTATAGAAATAAAATTGACTCAGTTTTTGATACAAGAAAAACAAATTCAGCAGGTGTTTTTTTAGTGACACACTCACAGCCCCACACACCATCCCACACGTACACCCATACTAGAAATTCAACGTCTTTTTTGCTTTTGGCGTTTCAAGCTCCTACAGCATAATATAATTGCAAAACACATCCTATGTTTACTGTTCATCTTCTAGGAAATAATTCAAAATATATTTAAATAAAGACTGTCGCGACAAAAACCGCAACAAAACAAAATACAAGTGTTGCTTTCCACGAAGACCTCTCATGGTATAAGTATGTCTATGATAAATATTACGATATTTCGAGCTAAGAGTGAATAAATAAATTAAACAGGCATCAATTAATTATATGTAATTAATAATTCGCTTATGGTCAAGTGGCACTGGACCTATTTGACCTCAAGCCACCACTGCTGGTAGTAAAAGTAAGTTTTTAGTACAAAAGGATGAATTCACCACTCTAATTTAGAACATATCTACATTTTTGCTTTTGATGCCGATCATGAAATTGATTACGATAATATATTATGTTGCAATAATTATGTGGATAATATCTCCAGCATAAATACATACATATTCACCCAAATATCTGACACATGAAGAAGTTCAGGACCTTTTCCATACGGAGTCCATTTTGAACGCAACGTTCCATTTAGCTTGCGTGCTGATTCTAAAATATGCGGCTATAAATATGCTCATTACTTACCATATCAATGGGAAAAAGAGCCAAAACAAAAGGTTTTGTTTGCTTCGGTCAGACAATTCGCTGTGTTCGGATTGCTAATGCGTTTTTCGAATCCGAAAGGAAAATTAAAATATTCCCGCTAGTTTAAATATACAAGGTCCTTCTCGGTCTAACCGAAATTATATTAAAATATATAATAGGGTTATATCTGTTTAACATACATGGAAATTTTGGATGATACTTAGTAAATATTTTTTATGAAGGAGGAATCAAGGAATATAATTCAATACTAACTATATGTATATTTTTATACTTTTATAAGAATATCTATCAGTTCAAGCAATTCTAATTCTTATTTCACTTAATGTGAAATTATTTCTAAGTATATATATCACACAATTATGATTTTCCCCTAAATAATCTGCATTTCTCAAATCGTTGACTGCCAATTTGAAGGTACCCCTGAAATATTTGTGTCTTGTCTGGTAACTATGGCCATATTTTTCTCGATGCCTGCATACTCTAGATGTTTATACTGTGTGTTTATTTTCCTGTTAATAGTGTGTCTCAAAACTCTGAAAATAACCGATTAATAACACAAATTGGTGGAAAACTGTTTGTGTAAGAATTTTTAGGATTTTTTATAAACCTATAATCTAAAAATGACATCAAATATTCAGAGATTCATCAGAAATTGAGGTGGTCAAAGCCCCATTTTTATATAGAACACCTTGTCCCTAATTGAATATCTGAGTTCTATAAAAAAATCTAAACGTACCTACCTTTTTGATAAGTGTGAATTAAAATTTTTCTGCACTTAAGATTTACATTTACATACGCCGAGTGAGGATGATCCGTTCGATCTCAATAACAAAAAGTGTTTTTATTGTAAGAAAGGAGTAGAAAAATCGTTTGTGAAATGTGCAATTTGTGAAATAGTTCTACATGTGTCCTGTGCTCTACGATTTACCGGCCTAAGTGTGGCAAGTGCGAGCAAAGGCTTAGTTTACTGCCCAAAATGTGCGAAATCTGAGCGGAAAAAGGAAATCAAAAGGGCTGTTGTCTCAATTATGATCGAAAAGGATAAGGAAATCAAGAGCCTTACAGAAAACCTGGCTGGATTAGAAGACCAATTAGCCCTAATTTCGACCCAGGTAAATAATTCAAGGGAAATTATTGATGCTACGGCACTTAATAACCTCAAAAGTACCGACAATAACAATGAAAAAATCTTAGTGAGAATGTGTTAATAGGGAGGCTGTTTCGTGAGATGGAGTCCAAGAATGAACTTCTCATTGAAAATGCCTCTTTACTAAAGGAGAAAATTGATATTTAATCCTCAAAGTTATTTTGCTATGATCAAATTTCCAATCCTACTGTTGGTAGCACTGATCTGTCGAAAAACGAAACTTCGGCAACCAGTAAAAGAGGAAATATCGAAACCGCAACTTGTTCCAATGTTGCCAATAATAAATGGAAGGACGCCTCTGACTCTGTCAAACAGTCAGCTGGTAAACCTAACCTAATAATTTCATCATCCGTCCCCGATAAAAACAAAGTTATTGGAGCTGCTGTAGCTGATTTTGACTATTAATCGGGTCCAATTAAGCATAAAATTGGGGTTGGGCAAGTAAAAGCCGCCACACATCATGCTCAGCATCTAGCAAAAGTTCAGGAAATTCAGAGTCTGTGCGATGGCTCTGATAAAAATGACCGGGGAGCTTGGCAAACACAAGGCAGGAAGAAACGTCGCTTTGTGGTAGGCTGCAATGAATCCACCTAACATTACTACTCTTTCCCGGATTTAATTTGTGAATCCCATCCATCAATATATCCGGAGATATACACTTCTATGAGAGTCACAATTCATCAGAGCGATCTAAAGAATGCCTGGAAACGCGACATCTGGCCTCTTGGAGCTACTGTAGCACAGTTTTTTCAGAAACGCAGGATGACACGTCCCGCCCAATTGTAGGTGAGTCCGAGGGTGAGTTCCCTTTAATTAATGATCCAGCACATCATATTAACCATCAACAGATTGCAATTTATTATCAAAATATAAGAGGTCTCAGAACCAAAGACTTCTATAATACTGTCGCAACAGAGAACTATGACATTATAGCCCTGACCGAAACATGGCTCACTCCAGGTGTCTTAGATTCTGAATTGTTTTATTAGAGGTATGCAGTTATCAGAAAGGACAGATCAAATGGACAAACTAGAGGCGGGGAGGGGTGCTTTTGGATTTAAAAAGGTGTAGAAGCTATGAAATAATAGAAACAAACTGTGATATAAATATTGACTGTGTTATAATTAAATTAAAAATCAAGGAATTATATATGTACATATCTATTGTTTACTTTAAACCAAAGGAAGGTCTTGAAAATTTTGAAAGCTTCTTAAATTTGTTTGATAATTTGTTAATGTTGAATATTTCTAATGTTGTTATTTTGGGTGATTTTAATGTTCCTAGCTTCAAACAGAGTCAGGGTTCAGCCTGTGAGGGACATGTCTTGTTGCAACAATTTTTGAGTATGTATGAGTTAAACCAATTTAATATGATATCTAATATGCTTGGCAGATATTTGGATTTGGTAATTTCTAACATGACAGTCTCTGTTGTTTGTGGATCAGAGAGCCCATAAACGTCTGAAGATCCGTATCATCCTTCATTAATAATAAATGTTAATTATGGGGAACTGATTAAATCCAAAGAGAGTAAAATAAATGATTTATACTTATAATAATTATTCTAAAGGTGATTTCTTTTTGCTATATAACAGTATAAAATTTTTACAAGAATCTCTATAAATGCCTGGATGAATGTATACCTAGAATGAGACTAACAAACATTTCATGCCATACCAAGTTTCCTAACTGGATTTCCTCAAACTTGATTTCTAAAGTCAAAAGAAAAAATCACCTACATTCTCTTATTAAGAGAGGTAGTTATGTTGAATTTTTAAAATTAGAATACATTTCTTTGAGAAGAGAAACTAAAAGGCAAAGTTTAACAGAACTTAATTTATATAAAAAATCAATTGAAAGCAATATTAGTCATGATCCTCGTAGCTTCTGGTCTTATATACATAACACGACAAAACAATTTGGACTACCAGTGGAAATGAGGTTTGGTGATGAATTTCTCGGTTGTCCATTGGACATTGCCAATGCCTTTGCTACCTTCTTCGGGTTTGTCTATGGAACACCCAGTGGCTCAATTCAAGGTCTAAATGAAAGTAATAATAATGGGTTCAAATTTTCCAAAATAACTGAGACCGATATAATAAAAAGTATAAAAAAGTTGAAATCTAAGAGAACGACTGGTGTTGATGAAATACCATTTTACATATATAAAGGTTATGTAGATCACTTGATCAAGCCCCTTTTACATATCTTTAATTTATGTTAATGATTGCATTGGTTTATGATTGTATGATCTTGGGAGTGTTTACCATTGGTTTACTGAGAATAATATGTCACTGAATATAAAAAAAGTATGGTTGTTACTTTTACTCGAAAATTAAATTATTTTATTTAAGATTACAGCAGAGGAGGTGACATTATTCAAAGGAAAACTGAAGTAAAAGATCTGGGGATTAACTTTGACATGAATTTAAAGTTTAATCAGCACTATAATTATATAACTAGTAGGACTTATAAAGCTTTAGGCTTTGTCATTCGTTACAGAAAGAACTTTAAAACCAATACAATTATATATAATTTTATATAACACACTTGTTAGGCCTCATGTGGAGTATGCATCTATTATATGGTCACCAACAGGGCATTCTAATATCAATTTCATGGAAAAAGTCCAGAATTTTAAGATATCTGTACATTAGACACAATAATGCATACCCTTACATGGTGCCCTATAGGTCTATGCTTGATTCTTTCAACTTTACAATTCTAAGTGTGAGGAGGGAAATAAAGTCTGTTTTGTTTCTTTATAATATATTGAATAACTACAAATATAGAAATATAGGTCTAATAAATTTTGTAAATATAAAAGTGCCAAAGATTAGACTTAGAATTCTAACTAATGAGATTTTTGATGTTCATCCAGGTAGCACATCTCCTCTGAATGTTATGCTGGGCATTTGTAATAGGTTGCTTTGTGGTACAGGTTCCTTGGATTTCTATTTCTCAAGTCAAAAAGAGATTTTACGTTGTTGCAATGGGCCTGGTCACTGACATGGACAATTTGCATTGTGATTTTTTAAATGTTTTGTTTGTTTTTATTGATTTTCTTTTATTTTTTATATAGTAGTTCATAGTTACCTAGATAAGTGTTTTATTTTTGTGTTTTTTATTTTTGTTAGCTCTGTAAGATAGGTAATTATTTAGTTTGTAGCTTTGCAAGTAATTACTATAATTCCATAGTGTTTGTAAAGTGAATAAATAAATAAATAAATAAATAAATATTTTGAAAGGCGGTATAATCTAAATTGTTTGGCTTAGAACAAAATTGATGATATATTCGCATCTTAGTTTTTAATAATGAATCTTCTACCAGCAACTTCTTATTCAGCCAGAAACATCAGAAAAGTGAAAATTTTATAGTTTCGGCCAAACCGAAAGTGGAAATCAGGAAATGAGAAAATCCAATTAGTTTTGTTCTAAATCGAACCATTTAAATCTATGTTGGGGTTTGGAACCATCGGCAAAATTCACTAAAACCCTATTTTAGTGCATTTAATTCATGCAGCTCTTCAGTGTGCATAAAATATGAAACTTTAATATACATAGATCCAGTTTCTTCAAGCATGGATAACTTTATTTCTGAAATATTTACCTTGACAACGATTGCTAATACGATTATTATAACTATAGTAAAATTAGTCTCACTTTGAAAACAGTCAAGAAAAATTGGAGTTACATCAAATACATGCCCAAGATTAGAAAAGAAGAACTATTACTGTGACGAACGGATCCACTAAGGCCAACATCCTAAAATGAAATCTCAAGTACAAACCTTCGGAGGCGACTAGTGCACGTTTGGTGAACATGAAAGTTCAAATATACCTCACTGTACCTATTATATACATATATGAGAGTCATGAGTCAGGTAACCCAATGTGCGAAATCGACACGGAGAAGGAAGTGAGGAGTAAGCAATCTGATCATGAGAAATCTACAGTTAAACAAAAATAGGAGCCGTCCAGCTAATGATATTGCCCTGGCCACCGCTAAGGATCTTAGAACTAGTACAATAATTATGTTGGAATCTAACAGTAATGCAGTTAAGAGCAAGAAAGACTGAGTTGGCGATGAAGAGCAAGCTACCAAATAAGTCAGAGGCAGGGATGTGCCAATAAAAGGACAATGCAGAGGACATAGTTTTGCATGAGTAAAAACCAACAAGTTTATAGATACTGCTACTAATCTGGAAACGATGATATCCAAGAATCTACCTGAAGCTATCACTAAAATAAATTGTAGGTCTAATGAGACTCAATACGAAGCAAGGATTTCAACGCTAAATCCTGGGGTATGCTATTCTCAGATATGAGAGGCCAAATAGTTATCGCGTGGATAGCTACAGAAGATATCGTCATCGTAAACAAAGGAGACAATACGACTCTCGTGCAAGACAAGATTTCTCCTCCATACTAGACCCCACAAGAGTGACAAACGATATAAAAGCCAACATTAACAAATTGGACAGTTATTCTCTACAGAAAGTTACCTTTTCTTCCTTATAAAAGAAGGTTACTAGAATTTGCCTGCAACGTTGTATCTTTGAGTCACCAACATCAACATTTTTTTTAAATATGGTCTGATTTTTTTTGCATCAACTTTTTGATTTAAATGTTTGCCCAGTGCTTCCATTTAAAATATCAATTTTCGGATTTCATTCCCAATTACGGTGATGCCTTGTATTTAGTTTTTCAAATTGAATATAACGAGGTGTTATTTTTAACACTAATTACAGTAGGATATAAAAAATGTATAGGATCTATTAGTCAATGATTTATTCGGAAAAAATAAATAATAATTCACTTTGCCCCAAAGGATTTTTCTATATGTTGTAATATAATTTACCCGCGAATGATTCAATACATTAAAGGAAAAATATTCAAAAACACAACCGTGTTTAAATACCTGCTGGACGTAGGTCTCAATATCTAAGTTAGGTTTATTTTATTAAATGCCCTTGTTTCTTGGTTTAATAACTAATTTATTATTGATTCATTAATTAATACATTATTGAATAATTAAGCTGGTAAAATGTTTCTATCTTTTATTGTAATTTACATAAAAAAATCAACTCGTCATACCCTATTTGTCAAACGAAATATAAATCAAAGCCCTATTGGCGGAGGTAAATTTATGCTGAATAAACGTTTTGATAGGAAATCCTTTTATAAAAATTGAGAAGTAATAATTTTTGGCATGAAACAATTTTTTTCTAAAATTTAAAGCTCAAGGAGTTATTTATTTAAAACTTAGGTTTTGGATAAGTTTTTCAATATTGCCGAAAATGATGTCGAATTCGGCTACTCTGCCAACGTATTTTAAATATACTCCATACAGAAAACTTTTCTCTAATTCAATCTACTTCGTGGCTCAAATCATTTCGAAGGTAGCAATAGTGATATCACATGCAAGTGCACCACCCTGATTATGAATATTCATATCATTTTGATCTATATACTATACGACATACACCCAAACTAAGAGATTGTGATGATATTGCCTAGCAAATATACAGTAAATAAATACATAACTCTGAGACTATGCAAAAGATATACAAGCAAGAATAAAAAAACTGAGAATAGAAAGTATATCTAAAAAGTATGTAAATAAAACTAGGAAAGTTAATGGCTGCCTACGAAAAACAAAGTATTCATATATGCATGTACCATGTACATGATATATGATATTGCCTGGAAAATATACAGTAAATAAATAAATACTTAACCCTATGGAAAAGTTCTGTCGTATATGCAACGTATACCCTTTTCAGTTAAGAAAGTTAATGGCTGCCCACGAAAAACAAACTATTCGGTATATACAGCGTGATTCATTAGAAGCAAGATATCTCCATTTCTGAAATAAAGAAAATGTTTAAATAAAAGCTGTGTAGATAGATTATCACTTTCATATATTTAAGAGGCAAAATTCTTAAATAGTTGTTTCAAATAAGCCTGCTATATTAAAATTATTTTTTTTAAAATGGCATAACCCATAATTTTTTTTTGTTTTTCACTACTACGAAAAGTGGTGTAATAAGAAATGCAAAACACTTTGAAAGTAAAAAGAGCTGAAACTTTTTTCATTCAATCATGATTCTGTAACTTAGAGGAATACTATTAGCTTGAGATTTGATTTTGATTAACTTTAATGTATTGGTAATTGACACCTTATTGGGGGAGGGAAGATATTAAAATAAAATGTAAATTTTTAATACGTTATACTATCAATTATATATTATATAAATGCAATCAGATATAATGACTATATTTGCGTGATTCCTTCAAGATCCTTATACAAGATGTCTCTTCGCCTTCCCGATGTGTCGTCATATTTCATCATGCAAAAAACTATTTAGCAAATAAAAATTCATAAACCATACACTGCACATTTTTACAGCCATTAGTCACGTGGCGAACATTAATAAAGCCGTGAAGAATTCTAATCCAATTCTGACGTGTGTCAAGATTTTTGAATGTATGTTACATACGATGCCTCGTATTATACTCCTTTCTCTCCGACTTTTGTTTGTATTCTTATTATGTTGGGTCGGTTCCTTTCTCAGATTACCGCTTCGATAACTCGATGGTTCGAATTTAGTATGCTATGTCTTGACACGGTTTGGTTGCCGTAATCGGGGATCCATCTCACCAAATTAATGAAAGACTTTGATCGCGATATTTAAAAGTAATTTTTCAATCTGAACACGGCTCGACTATAGTGCTCATGAGATTTTACTAATTCTCGAGTTCAAAAGATTATCTTGCCTATAAATGTCGATTGGAATACGTCGAGTTTAGTGGCGTAAATTGTAATGCCTGTTGTGCCAAAGCGAGAGTATCATTTAAGGACGAATATTCACTTCTAATCTCAGGCTGATATGACTATAACTTGTTGGGGTCATGGATTTGCTGCTTTCTTGCTTACCTGTTAATTCTCGAATAATTGTTAGTTATTACAATTTTCTTTCTCTTCAATAGTAAAAACTAGTACATGTTGCTTATCTTAGTCTTAGAAGACTTGTTGATCTCTGCATAGATTACTCATTGCTGTTTCTTCTCATAGTACTTTAGGGATTTAGGGCGTCTCACTCACATATTTCCCACCGGCTTTCCCTTAGTTTTCCGAGATCACCTTATAAAACCGAGGCAGTTGATCCTCCAGGCAATCCTTCAAATAGAGAGATAAATATTGCCAAAGTTTTTTTTGTCTAATTTAATGATTTAATTGCTTTTATTTTTTATCTGTGGAAGTTTATCTTATCTTGGGGTGGTTCATACCTATTTATTTTTATATTCAAGTTATTTGCACCTTTTGTATTCCTTTTATTAATTTGCTGATGGTAATTGAATATCCGTTGAAAATATTTGGGATGATTTGTTTTATAAAAAAATATATATGCAGGAGTGGCTATAAATTCTTCATTGAAGTAAGGGACTTGGTCTAATTAGTATTGGGTTAATAAAGGGTTTTACTACAGGGGCCAGAAGCCCTTTCAAGGTTTCACGACCGGGTATTCACGACCAAGTTTCACTACCGGGTCCCACTACAGGGTTTCATCTTTGGCTCACTTTCACATTTTTGGGCGGAGGACTCTCACTCTCGAGCACGTGACTTTTACCTTTACTCTCAGCAGCCTTTCAGCAGCAGGCCTTCAAATCTAAAGTGGTATAGTTCCTATTATTTTTATAATCTTATTATTGTTGGCCGTAGGTTTTGTTATTTTTCTTATTTTTTCCCTGCCGATTGAAAATATATCGTTTTTATTATTTTAATACAAATGGAGCCCTCCACTGCGACTCTTGGTCTATTGTGGCTCACATCTGTAGATTCCACTAGGCCAGAGATTTAATCTTTTTCATGAAATCAAATAGCTTTCTGGGGGTGGATAGTTTGTTTGGTTCTTTCCATTGCCGGACAGTAGCATAAAATATGCTCCATTATTTCTTCGCCTTCCAAGCACAAGCGGCATCCCGTTTCTTCCGGAAACTCTATCTTTTTCATTTGGCTAACTAACTAGTTCATACTTGTATGTTTACTAAAATGACTTTCATGAAGACTAGAATTTAACAGTGTCTCCTAGAACAGCATAGTAAAATTGATCTGCTTCGAAACCTTCGGTTTGCTTTTATTGTCGCAATACTTACTGGTTCATACAACTGCTTTGCATTTTATTCACAGTACTTATGCAACATAGAAAAATCACTGCTTTTTGTATTTGTATATGTGATATTCGTTTTACTTAACATGACTTAAGCTAATTAATCATTTTATTGTATCATGTATTCTGTTATTGCTACTTAAAAAGATTGTGCTTGAGTAGGTACTGAATAGGTGAACTAACTAAAAAAAACATGCACTATATATACCTTTAACTTTTTGTAACTCGCTTTACTCTGAGAAACCTACTTGAATACATATACGTAAAATACTGCCTTTTGCAACTGCTTTCATCTAGGGCTACATATTTCATTTAACTGTAATCACATTTGTTATTAACTAACCTAATATTATTAATAATACATACATATTATCAAAAATGGAAATTATAAGCCAACAAGCATAAATATATATAAATACAAAACAATTATTAATAATTAATTGACAATTATTCTGCAAGAGCTTTTACTCTAGTTTTACTGCATTTACTAACCATTTCCATTTTTAGATTTGTTCGCTCTTGACAATGGGGGCAGATTTGTTCCTCGAAACTTCGAGTGTTTCCTCTGTTTTCGTTAGGTTTTTCAGCTTCGTTAGGGTCACTAAACTAGCACTTGTGCTGTTTGCACCCTGGAGCCAGAGCATGTGGCTCTATATTGAGAAGAATTGTAAGTGAATATGAAGTAATAGGCAAACATTTGTAAGGTAAAAATTAATCTTCTTTTTCTACTCCCGTGCGTAAAGTACTCACTTTATGCACTCTCTAAGATTCGTAAAATAGACCTTTTTAATGTGCAGTGCGTAAAGTAAGTTATTTTACGCACTAGTGCGTAAAGTAAATTTGACATGTTTTTGACGTTTAGAGCAGTGCGTAAAGTAATTTAATATTATTTTTGTTTTTTCATGTATGTATGTTACTCATGTGTAAAGTACCCTTTTTTATTCATGGGATTGTCGCATTCGCCTACGGATCATGCGACAATATTCCCATTCATAAAAAAGGGACACTTTACACACTTGTTGCATAAATAACTATTTACAGTTTGTTTATATAATTCGGTAGATTCGTGATGACATATAATTTGCTGCTTTATGGCCTTGTAACATAGGTGGCCTTGGTCCAATGCACCTAAAAAGCAAAAATATTGTAGTAATATTTCCAACAGCGAGGTGCAAAATATACTACAATTTGTATTACAATTCATCATAAACCTTAGCTCCCTCTAAAGTATGCCACAATTTTTGAGAAATGGTAAATATATACAACGCGCCCGAGTGGGAATGCCACTAGCCCCTTCTGCTGAAGTGAAAAAAATACTACAAGTTGCATTACAATGTATTACGAACTTTACCTCCCGTTAAATTTTACTACAATTTTTAAGACATAATATTTAGCTAGCGATACGTCCGACTGGTAACGCCAATAGCTACGCTTTCTTTGGCTTCCTGTTTTAATGCATTTACTTAAATCGTAAAGAAAGTAACACTGATCGAAGTCGTTACCTATAACAGTTATTAATCATACTAGTCAAATCATCTAGTAGTACCTGTTAGTGCTCCTAAATCAAATTTACTTCAATGTGGAAGGAACTGTGCACTGACTGTGCGCCTACCGTGCACCCACAGTGTCGTTTACACTGTAAAACAAAAAATTGTATGTTCCATATAAAAAGCACTGCAGTCCTTATTTACATTTTCACATATAGGACTGTGCTACGACCGTGTTGCGGACGTCTTATTGTGTAAAAAAGAAGACGCGCGACGGCTGCAGCATGGTAGGCGCACAGTCCTATATATGAAAATCGGCCTTTATTGAACATTTTTATTTGAGTTATGTTAATTTTTCGAGCAGTTGTCATTTTAACCTTCTATGCTATGAAATGGGTATAGTATAGAGTCTTGATAAATCATGCATATGAAAATAATTTTTTGAAAAAGATCTTTAATATATGATTATACATCGTTTTGAAGTGATAAGTCTGTGTATATAACTCAATGTTTGAAGTCAAAAACAAAATTATGTTTACTGAATGCGTAACTTTTAATAAGATATTGACAAGGACTACCCTATCATTGCAATTACCATTTTTTCATGTTAAAACAACATGTAGTTCCCTTGAATTGTTTTTCCTTTCTCACAAATTTGAGGTTCAGTTAAACATCTCATACCATTACTTATTAACATTGTTCACTAAATCACCGTCATACATAGTCTAACTGATGGAAACGTTATGGAAAACTTAAATAAAAATTATGGAATTTCATAAAAAAACTTTCAATCAATATATTGCTATCTTTTTAATTTATGAAATGTAGTTTACCTAATTTGTATCTAATATCTGTGTTTGTTATGTCAAATAACTATATTTATGTTTTTTTTTTGAAGTATAAAAATTAAAATATTGCTTGATAACTCAATATTATGTTATAAATGTTTTTAATAATAATAAATAAACGCTGGCGAATAAATTATTTTATTTAAAAGTCCACACACTGTAAGAAAATGTACTAGAACCGTGATATTTGTTATAATTTGGAATATAGGTATATAATAGTATATTATATACCTAGGTTGAGAAGTAAGCCATTATTTACCGAGCACTTTTATATCCTGAGGCGCGTAGCGCCGAAGGATATAATGTGCGAGATTAATAATGGCCTTCTCAATCGAGGTATATATAGAATTTTTTTTACTACTAACACTGATATATTACCATATTTGATTCGATTTGATTTTTATATTAGTCATTTTCTACTTATTTTTCAAATAGTTCGAAATATCAGGTAGCCTGGAAGTTCAGTTGTCTAACTGACAGATATCGTAACATAATCTCCTGACAGCTCCATGCATACAAAGTACCTTCTTTCCATCTAAATTTTGACAAAATCACATTATTAATAAGAATATTATGAGGAGTCATGAAAAGTGAGCCATACTGTATATAATTTTTTTACTAATAGCACTGATACAATCCTTATCATTATTTGAATTGATTAGATTTTGAAATTAATCATTTCCTACTCATTTTTCAAATAATCCCAAATGACAACTAGTTGTCAAACTAACAAGTTTGACATTCTGACATTTTCCGTTTCCGTTTCATTATTGACCTAGGTTTTTTTTAATATTATTATTTACCTAGGGTGAGAAATGTTACTTCTCATTTGAGGAATGGAGTAAATAATGGTGATTTATCATGTTAGTAGTAAAAAAAATAGTTTAGCAGTACACAATTGAATTTTAATATAACCACTTTTAAATTTTTTGATTTTTTCTTCTGAACTCTACGATAATTTTGTGATGAGTCATACCACAAGAATCGGTATAAATAGTACCTTCATCCCTGTAGTTATTTTCAAAACAATTATTGTATATAAAATTGCTCTATATTTATGCTTCTTATTACTACAATGTTTGTAAATCATCTTAATAGAGTTGTAGCAATTTGGCCAAATATTTAAGAACAATATTGTACACAAATTTGCTACAAATTGGAGTTAGCCGTTATTTGGCTCCAAATTGTACTGTAAATACATCCTATATTATTTTACAACTATAGTAAAATTTTGAACTAACCTAAACAAACACAAACCAAAATAAGTCTTGACTATAAAAGTCAAGTATGTTAGTAGCTCACAATCCAAAGAATTAAATATATATTATTAAATTCTTAAAAGAAACAATGTTTTATCTGCAAATAGAACATTTGTTGCATTATATTGACGCTATCTCGTAGAAGAAATTTTTAAATCAGCATTTACAAAAATACATTATTCTGAATTTTCCTTAAATACAATAGTAATGATGCATTACCTCACCCTCTCCTTTCACATAAACTGTGCGATGCAGACACCACGCATTATTTTTTGGAAAATTTGATTATTGCTACATTTAGAAAATCAAGATCTCGTTTATCACTGAAATGCTGGTGGTGTGGATGGTTAGCCTATGGTACGGCGCGGCGTACCGGGTTCGATTCCCAAGGATGTTTTTTTATTTTTTTTAGGCAATGTTTGTAAAAAGTGTTTTTTCTTCATCTTAGCCTTGGGTTAGTTTTGGTTAGTTTTTGTTCGTTGTGCCCCGTAGCGAGCGAAGCGATCGGAGGGCCATGCGCAAAGTGAAATTATTAGTAAAGCCCATTAGTTGTAGTGCTACGGCTAGCTCCAAGTATTTCTGCCGCATCGTGCCGCCATACTAAAAGTGCCTCGGGAATCTATTTAATATATTGCTTCCACAACCTCTGAACTTGTCGTTCGTACTTCATAACCGATATAGCATTTTATCTCCTCAAGGTCCGCGTTAAGAACATTTTGTAAGTTGAATTCCTCAAAATACACTCTGAAATTGACTGTGTGCTCTGCAGGTGCCACTAATGATATGAAAATATTTTCGCATGCATAAAGCGTGCTATCGTGGAAAGTACGATTTCTGATAATACTATGATATATTATTCTACTGCGTATGAAAAGATGAACGATATATCCAATAAATTATCAGTGATTGATTTTCTAAGTTCTTTAACATAAAAGCTACTTTGGGAGCGAATAGGTAACCAAGAAATCTAACATAATGCTATTGTTTACCAGTACAAAATTAGAACAGGTGCATATGGAGCTTAATGTATTCAAAAAAGCCACCCACGCGACGTTTCAGCTATTTGTGAAATATTTGCAATTTTAGTTTTTAACTCCTTGAATTATCTAATTAAAATAATTTCTGTTTAACCCAAACCACTCACTTAAATATTATATCAATTGCAAATTTTGTCCATGATATTCCAGTTTTCAAAAGTAGAAAATTAACTAGTTATATATCCTATATAGACTTATCTGTAAGTTAAATATGTTTAGAAATGTTTTTAAATGTGTTGTACATAAATATTAACTATATTCGTCAGTTTGGAACAAAAGAGTCATATCTTAAAAAATTGAAATTTTCAGGAGAGCTCGTTAAAGTTTTGTAGATAATAAGAGTGAGTGTATTGGAGAAAAAAAAGAGTCTACAAGGTTAGGGACTTCGTAATAGGTTGTGTGGAGAGTGTTTAGTACTTCTAATAAAATTTACCTGATTAAATCTTCTTTGTGTTTTTAATATTAACAATTTTATAAAAATATTCAGAGATGTGACGGTCTTCCCAATATTTTTAAACAGTAATCTGAAACAAATTTGAGTTATAAAACACAGTCCTAAAGCTATTTATTATTATTTTTTATTAAACCATAACGACATAGGAAAAATAGATATCACAATATTCTTTAGCAATGATTATTTCCTTGATCGTAAAATGGACCAATCAGACAGCCCGATTTTGTGAATAAATTTTGTTTAGATAAGTGATTATTGCACTAGACCTGTTTAACAGCGATTAAACTGCGTCCTCCATATTGGATTTCGTTTTGTCGATTGTAGCTGATTCTTGCAATTTTCATTAACGGTTTTTGAAAAAACAATATTTTATAAATGGTTTGAATGATCTAATATTGATTTTTATTGCTAAAAACTCTGATTTTCTTTAAAATTTGTATTTCATTATTTTGGTATAAGGTGACAGAAAATGTCAAATTTTGAAATATTTACATGTCGAATTTGATAAGCGGGCCTAGTCAACGCATCATTGGGATATGTAACCAAGGTTACTAATTCAGGAAATAATCTAGCCGTATACCACTCAAACTATGAATTCAATCAATTAAACTACATTCAATATTTCTCCCATGATTTTTCTTTTTGGCAAATAGTTTCATGCAAAATAATTTATAAATAAAAACCCTCGACCGCTTCGCGGTCTCGGGTTTTTATTAAATTATTTTGCATTCAACATTTTCCAGAAAAATCATGCTCAAAATATTGAACGTAGTTTAATCGATTAAATTCATAGTTCTCGTGATATAATATATGAATATTATTTATAAAAACGATTAAACGAAACTACATAATATTAACTAATAAGTAGCTAATAACAAAACAAGGATTCTCAAATGCTACATGATATCCCAATAGCATTATAAAATTTAAAGATTTTCATAAAAATCTTTATAATACAGCTACATTACACAAGTCCCATTTTTTTTCTTAGCAAAGAGTGATAATAGGCTCTCCTTTTTCTTGCTGTTATCCCAACTTTCTTTTTATAAGCAGGTTTCAAGATTGTTTTTTTTTAATCGTCAATCCTTGTCTTCTGTTTTTAAAAATTGATACAGAACGAAAATGATTCTCCTTGAAGGATGTTTTATAAAACAGTTCGTCCAAACTATCTTTCGTAAATTTGACGGCACATAAATTGGACAACTGGACATCGCCGCCGTGATTTTCTTCTTTTTTAAAGATATTATCATTCACGCCAATCTCCTGAGCCATTAATTTTAGATCATAAAAATCTTGGTAGGACATT
>MU182554.1:9794-38707 GCA_016904865.1 Pissodes strobi | reverse complement strand
CGCAACATGAATATTTCGATGAATTTCGCACCCATATGCCATGCGATGATATAAACATTTTCAATGTTAATAACCTTGGAACTATTGCCTACAATCTTATAGGATAATTCTTCTATAATGAGGTGCTACAACTGAAGTATTATTTTTAATAACACTATAGTAAACTCTTATATACGATTGCAGTAGCCAATATGCAGTTAATATTGCCATAAAATTGCAATAAAATGAGAAAAGATATAAATGTAAAGGCATTATAGTATTAGTACCTGTAGTGAAGTGTAAAATTTAATACAACTTTTATTCCAAGGTATCACAAACTTTACTTATCACATAACAGAAGTGAAACTTCTTTCGCCATATGCATTTATGTGTTAGAAGAACCGTGGGAGGGAGATATAGACGAATATCTGCAAAAAGTGACAGTGTCTGCACTGCATAACTCTCTCTCCCTCTGTCTTTGCCAAGGCTGTATTTCTCCTTTCTATTTTCCTTCGCCTCACCGGCGTGTTCGCTTTGTAACTCTCTCATTCTGCCTTTATCAACGCTATATCTCCCACTCTACCTTTGATCGCCTTGCCGTATCGCGCATTTTATAATGCTTCCGTAACGGGTTCGCTGTGTCATACATTTTCTAGCGTATCCGTAACGCATTCCCAACTTAGTTAATCTCTAGCATTTTAAAATCCTTTACACAAATAGAGCACTGTGTAAAAATCGACCTCTCCTATTGGTCGGTCCATCTCGTATTATAATATGTCTTCGTGATGCAATCAGTTTGGGGCTAGAGCTCTCGGGGTCGAGAGGTTTAAATGGCTGGGTCTCACCTGGACGTTCCGGGTTCAAACCCCGTTGCTTTTTTTAATTTTTTTTTAAGATTATGTTTTTAAATAGTTTTTTTCTTGAATAGGAGAGGTCGATTTTTACATAGTGCTCTATTTGTGTAAAGGATCTTAAAATGCTAATCTCCTAGTCCAATCAACGCCACCTACACTACAAGGCCATGAAGCAGCCGGTTTGATTGATGATCGACTTATTTGTTTACATTAATATTTTTCACTCGGTTTTTCATTTATTTAATTATTTTATAACGTGTAGATATTATAATTATATTTTGTAACGGTTTCTTGTGGGAGATTCCAAGTAAGCTATCTAGATGTCCTTCATATTTAAGTAAAGTTGATTAAGAGAATGTCCACACTAAACGCAGAAAGATCAGATTGAATGTCGAGAAATGGAAAGGGGCTATTACTGAAAGTTTGGATAGAGCAACTACTTATAATGAAATGAAGCAATATCTTTTACTGCGCTACATGAAGCTGATATCAAGATTAATGAACTTGTGGATGGATTGTTGAAAGGAAAAAGAAACTTGTTCTTTTTCTATTTTAATGAACCAGCTAAAGGGTACCCAAGTGTGCAAATGTCTGTGTATCTGTCAGGTCAGAAAACTTGAAGTGTTTGTGGACAATTTGTTCATTAAAAATACATTGTGTTCAGACAAGACTGTAATACAACTACCAGTGCGGGTCGGGTATATTAAGTACTTTAGATAAAGTGCTTCATGAAGCCCAAATATTTTTGATTGACAATAAAAATGAAGATGACATAATATCAACTATAGAACTGTAACTCTACTAAACTATTGTATTTTGTAATTGTATGTGTGAGTGGGCCCAAATGGAGCCCTCCACTGCGACTCTGGGTCTATTGTGGCTCACATCTCTAGATTCCACTAGGCCAGAGGCTTAATCCCTTTTCATCAAGTCCAATAGCTTTCTGAGGGTGGATGGTTTGCTTGGTTCTTTCCATTGCCGGACAGTAGCATAAAACATGCGCCATTGTTTCTTCGCCATCCAAGCACAAGCGGCATCCCGTTTCTTCCGAAAACTCTACCTTTTTCATTTGGCTAACTAACTAGTTAAGTACTTGTATTTTTACCAAAATGACTTTCATGAAGACTAGAATTCAACAGTGTCTCCTAGAACAGGATAGTAAAATTGATCTGCTTCGAAACCTTCGGTTTGCTTTTATTGTCGCAATATCTACTTACTGGTTCATACAACTGCTTTGCATGTTATTCACAGTACTTATACAACATAGAAAAATCATTGCTTTTTGTATTTGTATATGTGATATTTGTTTTACTTACCATGACTTAAGCTAATTAATCATTTTATTGTATCATGTATTCTGTTATTGCTACTTAAAAAGATTGTGCTTGAGTAGGTAGGTAGGTACTGAATTGGTGAACTAAGTAAAAAAACCATGCACTATATATACCTTTTACTATTTGTAACTCGCTTTACTCTGAGAAATCTACTTGAATACTTATACGTAAAATACTGCCTTTTGCAACTGCTTTCATCTAGGGCTACATATTTCATTTAACTGTAATCACATTTGTTATTAACTAACCACATAGTTTATATTATTAATAATACATACATGTTATCAAAAATGGAAATTATAAGCCAACAAGCATAATATAAAACAATTATTAATCGGCAATTCTGCAAGAGCTTTTTACTGTTTTACTCTAGTTTTACTGCATTTACTAACCATTTTCATTTTTAGATTTGTTTGTTCTTGACAACGGGGGCAGATTTGTTCCTCGAAACGTCGACTGTTTCCCCTGTTTCCGTTAGGGTTTTCAGCTTCGCTAGGGTCACTAAACTAGCACTTGTGCTGTTTGCACCCTGGAGCCAGAGCAAGTGGCTCTATATTGACAAGAATTGTAAGTGAATGTGTAGTAATAGGCAAACATTTGTAAGGTAAAAATGAATCCTCCACAACAATATAGAACATATCTACAAAACAATTATGTTATTCAGATATTCCGTTCATCTACTACTCGTAACTTTAGTTTATCCCTATCTTTGATATGATTTTTCTCTTTGCTATATTTCTCATATTTATTTTTATAATTAATAAACTTGTGTCCAGTTTTAACATATTGTCTTATTTTAAGATTAATAAGGAAGCAAATGTCTTATTAGGAAGTAGAAGGGCAAGATCAAGGTAAGGCCAGAGACAAAGAATGTCTGGTAATGTCCTGGTAATTTAGGTGAGCAGACAAGAAATGAAAACATACATCAAAATAATTCCCCTTTAATATAAAGCCCCTCGACCCCTATCAAACAAAATAATTACCGTCAAAAACCAAAAAAGAATTTACACTCATTACAGTTTGTTTACATATTTCGGTCGATTCGTGATGACACATAATTTACTGCTTCATGGCCTTGTAATATAGGTGGCCTTGGTCCAATGCACCTAAAAAGCGCACTTTAATAAGTTGAAAAATATGCCAAAATATTGTAGTATTATTTCCAACAGGGAAGTGCAAAATATACTACAATTTGTATTACAATTAATTACAAACCTTAGCTCCCACTAAATTATGCCACAATTTATGAGAAATGGTAAATATATACAACGCGCCCGAGTGGGAATGCCACTAGCCCCTTCCGTTTTCGGCTGAAGTGAAAAAAATACTACAACTTGCATTACAATGTATTACGAACTTTACTTCCCGCTAAATTGTACTACAATTTTTTAGACATAATATTTAGCTAGCGATACGTCCGACTGGTAACGCCAAAGCTACGCTCTCTTTGGCTTTCTGTTTTAATGCATTTACTTAAATCGTAAAGAAAGTAATACTGGACGAAGTCGTTACCTATAACAGTCATTAATTATACTAGTCAAATCATCCAGTGGTACCTGTTCGTGCTCCTAAATCAAATTTACTTCAATGTGGAAGGATGGATATTGTGACGGTGGTATTCTGGTGTGGTGACATTTTCTTAAGATTATTCAACATTTTTATTCGAGTTATGTTAATTTTTCGGGCAGTTGCCATTTTAACCTTCTATGCTACGAAATGGGTATAGTATAGAGTCTTAATATATCATGGAAATGAAAATATCTTTTTGAAAAAGATTTTTAAGATATGATTATACATCGTTTTGAAGTAAGTCTGTGTATATATAGATATCTCAATGTTTCAAGTCAAAAGCAAAATTATGTTTACTGAATGCGTAACTTTTAATTAGATATTGACAAGGACCACCCTATCACTGCAATTACCATTTTTTCATGTTAAAACAAAATTTTGTTCCCCTGAATTGTTTTTTCCTTTCTCACAAACTTGTGGCTCAGTTAAACATCTCATACCATTACTTATTAACATTGTTCACTAAATAACCGTCAGACATAGTCTAACCGATCGAAACGTTATGAAAAACTTAAATTAAAAATTATAGAATATCATTAAAAAAACTTTCAATTAATATATTGATATCTTTTTAATTTATGAAATGGAGTTTACCTAATTTTGTATCTAATATCTGTGTTTGTTATGTCAAATAAATATATTTATGTTTATTTTTTTTGAAGTATAAAAATAAAAACATTGTTTGATAACTCAATGGTATGTTATAAATCTTTCTTAATAAAAAAAAAATAAACGGTGGCCAATAAATTGTTTTATTAAGTCCACACTGTAAGAAAATTTACTAAAACGATGATATTTGTTATTATTTGAAATATCTATATTAATTTGATACAATGAAAAAAATACAATAATTTTGCAGTACACAATTGAATTTTACTATAACACTACGATAATTTTGTGATAAGTAATACCACAAGAATCGGTATAAGTAGTACCTTCATCCCTGTAGTTATTTTAACAACAATTATTGTATATAAAATTGCTCTATATTTATGCTTCTTATTACAACAATATTTGTAAAACATTTTAATAGAGTTATAGTAATTTGGCAAAATATTTAATAACAATATTGTACACAAATTTGCTACAAATTGGCGTTAGCCGTTATTTGGCTCTAAATTGTACTGTAAATACATCCTATATTTTACAACTATAGTAAAATTTACAAAAAAAAATCAGTTTAGGTAATATATTAGTAAGAGATTATAAACAGTTCGCTCGATAGTTAAACAATCTAAATTGAACTAACCCAAACAAACAGCAAACCAAAATAAATCTTGACTATAAAAGTCAAGTATGTTAGTCGCTCACAATCCAAAGAATTAAATATATATTAATATTAGGGATAATTAGTACACTGCTTTTAAATGTTTCAAAATAATTTAATGAGATATTTTTTCGACTTGATGAGGCCTTTATCAAGAGTAGTTGTATACTAAAATCTAAAATTGTTATACCCTACTAAACCCTCTGACGGTATTTTGTTTTTATTGCACTGTCAATTATGCAGGTGTTTAAAGAGCAAGTCAGTTGGTAGTTCGTATTTAAAACGTCTGTTTTTTGTGGCTTTTGGATTTCTAGGTACTCCAAAAGGTTCAGCCTTTTGCTTTTTATTTCCGTGTGTAAAAGTTTGACATTATTCGTATCTATAAAATGGTTATTTTCTATACAATGTTTTGCTAAGCCAGAGTTTTTAATATTATGTGAAATCGATTTTTTTGTGTTCTTTAATTCTAATATTTAAGTTTCGACCAGTTTGTCCTACGTAAACAGCTTCACAGTTCAAACAATTTATTTTGAAAACACCAGATTTAGATTGTTTGTCAATTTTGTCTTTATTGTTTATTAGTCTTCTCCCTAGATTTTTCTTATTAACCTGAATTGTTTTCCAGCCAAATTTATTTACTTTTTTTGAAATTTTATCTGTAATTTCTTGTTCTCCTTTTCTAATTCTAATGTAGAAAAGGAGCCGTTTAAATTTATCAATTATATTCCGCAAATTGCGGCAAATTACAGATAAAGTTTCGAAAAAATTAAATAAATTTGGATGTAAAACAATTCAGGTTAATAAGAATAATCTAGGGAGAAGACTAATAAACAATAAAGACAAAATTGACAAACAATCTAAATCTGGTGTTTACAAAATGAATTGTGTGAACTGTGCAGCTGTATACGTAGGACAAACTAGTCGAAGCTTAAATATTAGGATTAAAGAACACAAAAAATCGATTCTACATGATATTAAAAACTCTGGCTGAGCAAATCATTGTATAGAAAATAACCATTTTATAGATACGAATAATGTCAAACTTTTACACACGGAAATAAAAAGCAAAAGGCTGAACCTTTTGGAGTAGGTACCTAGAAATCCAAAAGTCACAAAAAACAGATGTTTTAAATACGAACGACCAACTGACCTGCTCTTTAAACACCTGCATAATTGACACTGCCACTGCAATAGAAACAAAATACCGTCTTGCGGTTTAGTAGGGTATAACAATTTTAGATTTTAGTATACAACTATTCTTGATAAATGCCTCATCGAGCCGAAATATATGTAGAGAAAAATATCTCATTAAAATATTATAAAACATCTAAAAGCAGTGTACTAATTATCCCTAGTATTATTTATTCAACGATGTTTCACAAGGATCCTACCGCCGAAACTATTCGTTGTATTAAATATATATTGTTAAATTCTTAAAAGAAACAATGTTTTATCTACAAATAGTATATTTGTTGCCTTATATTGACACTATCTCGTAGTATAAATATTTTTAATTTTCGACACTATAAGCTATCCACCTGTACAATGTTAAAATCAGCATTTACAAAAATACGTTATTCTGAATTTTCCTTAAATACAATAGTTATGATGCATTACCTCATCCTCTCCCTTCACATAAATTATTCGATGCAGACACCACGCATTATTTTTTGGAAAATTTGATTATTGCCACATTTAGAAAATCAAGATCTTTTTTATCACTGAGATGCTGGTAGATTTTAAGTATTTTCTGTGTTTTTTGTTAACCATTGTCCATTTAATTACATCTACTAATATATCCAAGATAGCAGGCATCTTATCTGGTCTGCGATTGCTTTATATCGGAGATATTATTAAATCTCTCTAAACCTTTATGGTCTTTACACGCAGTACGGATAGGGATGCGTTCATATTTCTGTCATTTACAGCTAGCCATAGCTTTGCAATTAATGGACCCAAAGTGTACCCATGTCTTTACGGTGCAATCAATTGCTTCCAATTGCTCTGATGGCCAGTGGTGTGGATGGTTTAGCCTATGGTACGGCGTGCTGGGTTCGATTCCCAAGGATGTTTTTTTTATTTTTTTTAAGGCAATGTTTGCAAAAAGTTTTTTTTTTTTCATTTTGGACATGCCTTGGGTTAGTTTTGGTTAGTTTTTGTTCGTTGCGCCCCGTAGCGAGCGAAGCTATCGAAGGGCCATGCGTAAAGTGAAATTATTAGTCAAGTCCGTTAGTTGCAGTGATACGGCTAGCTCCAGGTATTTCTACCGTGTCGTGTCGCCATACTAAAAATACCCTGGGAATTTATTTAAGTCTGATATTGCTTTCTCGGTACCACAACCTACCAACTTAAGCCGATTTATCTCGGAATTCGCATCTGCCAATTCGGCTGTAATTGTCGTTCGTACTTCATCACCTATAATGCATTTTATCTCCTCAAGGTCCTCGCTAAGACCATTTTGTAAGTTGAATTCCTCAAAATACGCTCTGAAATTGACTGTGTGCTCTGCAGGTGCCACTAATTATATGCAAATATTTTCGCATGCATAATGCGTGCTATCGTGGAGAGTACGATTTCTGATAATACATACTATGATATATTCTACTGTATGAAAAGATGAACGATATATCAGTGATTGATTTTCTAAGTTGTTTAACATAAAAGCTACTTTAGGAGCGAAAGGTTAACCAAGAAATCTAAAATAATGCTATTGTTTACCTGTACAAAATAAGAACAGGTGCATATGGAGCTTAATGTAGTCAAAAAAGACACAGAGGTTTCAGCTATTTGTCAAGTATTTGCAATTTTTGTTTTTAACTCTTTAATCGTCTAATTAAAATAATTTCTGTTTAACTCAAACCACTTTGCCCATGATATTCCAGTTTTCAAAAGTAGAAAATTAACTAGTTATGTATGCTATATAGACTTATCTGTAAGTTAAATATGATTAGAAAAGTTTTTAAATGGGCTGTACATAAATATTAACTATATGTTCTATATGAGCAGCACGTTTTTTTTCGAAACAATCTGTAGAAATACATTTTTAACAATAACTTCTTTATTTTTAATACAATGAATTCACAACTTCATGTTGATCAATGAACCTCTTTAAACATGGAGACATAATTTATTAGTTGATATATTTTATTATATTTTTAACAGAAGTCACTTAATAAATAATGGTAAACCTCTTTTATAAATATATCTGATTAACATCTTATAGTGTTCGCAAAAACTTTGCATCACATAGGAAACGATTTCTCAGAAAATTGTATGTATTTTCATAGCAGGTAGTATTTACTACATAAGAGCTAATTTTGACGCCAGTTTATAATTGAGTTGTAGAAAATAGAAAATAGGTGTTTTACGATTTATGAACCTACTTTATCCAGTACTTATAACAGAGATAAGGACGTTTCAAAGCTTGTCCGCCCGCATGTCTGTTTCGTCTTTCTCTTTTAGCTGTGGTTTTAGCGTGCCAAAAATGTTCATAACATTTTTTTGTTTTTGAAGGTTATATTTTGATCTTTTGCGCTCCCTTATATATCAATAATTGGCGGCGGGAAAATTCGTTTTTATTTACGCAGAGACTTATACAAAATTAAATTTTGTCATAAATGATAAAAAAATATTCGCTGTAAGATGAGGACTATGTGCGGACTGTAGGTAAACGTTTTAATCATTGTAACTTCTAGTTATACGTAGATGTTCCAGAGGATTGATTTCATATAAAAATATAAAATGATCTCGAACCTATATTAATGTCAACACAACAGGCTGCTTCGTAAGACTAAAAAAAAATTATTTTATCTCAAGCATAACATGGATAACACTTTGTAATTATATAAAGTTAGAAAATTACTTTCTCTCTTCATACTGACCGACCTTGCCAAAGCAAGAAAATGTCGAATTTTATATTGAGGCAGTGCATGTAGTTCAGCTATAGATACGTTTGCAGCAGATTCTATATATTTGTGTTATGGAAGCCAGTGTATTGTTTATGAAAATATGATGAAATATAATCTAAAAGCACGTTCTACGATAGTTACAATATTAGCATAACTCTTCTGCGGAAATTCTAACATAATTTTTTTTTCACCCATTATTAATTTGCAAAATAGGTATCTTATCATATGTTTAATTTCATACAGCTACGGATTTTGCATACTAATGTGTTGTTTTTTAATTGTCCTACAAAACACAGCTCGATGAAAGACACCAGTCAACGTAATGTTATTATTATATAATTCGAGTAAACATAGATATATTTTATTAATATTTCTCTAAATACTGTCGGAAACGTCGAAATGCATTAGCCAATTGAATGGTACTTCCCATCCTTTTGATTTGAACTAGATAATTTGAATTTTTGCAATATTCTATCCACCATTTATTTTATTTATAAAAATAATGGGGATGATTAGTATCTTGAAACACTTTATGTTTTCAAACACCAAAACTCTGATTAGGTCAAAAATGACATAAATAGATTATGAAAAAGTTCCTCGTATCGCTGTCGTATTTCTTTTTATAAGAATTGATACTGTTTTTGATTTTGGCATATTGAGTAAAATTTTCTATTTAAAATATAAATATGGCAATATGGCAAAAAGTACAAAAATGCAAGTATTATTTTTTAATATTGTATAATAATATAATAGTTTAAATGCATTCTTTGTATAATATGAATGTATAACTATTGCATAAATGCAATAAAAAAAATTAATTTTGTCTTCGATTCTGACTTCATCACGATAATGGTGACTTATCTGTTGGGGTACAATTTTGTGGACATATTTTGTATGCAGTTTTCCTTAATAATTCGAAAAGAGTGAATTTACAAGCCTTGAATATGCTTAAAACTATAAGCCAACAGATCGAGAATTGGAAGTCACTTTTTTAGCATTTTTTGTTTCTGTAAATATATGTTTAATAATGAATTTCGTTTTTCCCTCGCTTTAAAAGCCTTTCGGGGAAATACAGTAAATCCTTTAATTTCTAGAATGGAATATTACAGGAAAAAGTTGTATATAAAGTCGCCAATTTAAATAGAATATGATTGTGACTTGTGACAAGCTTTATCTAATCACAGTATAGATTCATATATATTTGTCTATACTACCTTGTCGAGCTACAAAATCATGATAATATTTATTCAGAGGGCATACGGGTGCCTGCCTCTCGTGTTGTTTACAAGATCCGCCAACCAGAGAAATTGAATTTCCATTATTACACTAGTAAAACGAGTTGAAACTCCATCGTCTGTAAATTATACTTACTACAATATGTAGTTGGATAGCCAGGCTTCTTGGGTGAATATTACAAGCCAGCGGCGAGAGGGCGGTCGCGGGGCAAAGGGGGACGCCTTCTCCTAATGAAGCGGGCTCACCTTGCCTATAAATTACGGCCGACTCCATGTTATAACGGTTTGATATGGCCAAGATAAGCACTTACATCGCAACGGGGGGTGCCCTCCCGTTGCGAGCGCGCCGTTCACTCTAATCAACTTTAAAACCGAATAAAATATACAGCCAGAGCCTACTTGGTCGACGCGGCATGTAAAAACAAGACAGACCCTCGCGGGAGGAGGCAGGGGTTAAAGGATCTCCGATGGCGGACGGAAGGTTCTCCGGCGATAATTAAAATTTTAATAGTTGGGGCAGGAAAGCGCCTAATTACTTTTTTAAAATTGGGTAAATAAATAATTTTTGGGTAGGTGGGTTAATATTTATATGCCAAGGTCGTCGTCCTTTTACTTTCAAAATTATAAACAGGTATTCTGTTTTCATTAGAGTCCATTAACTCAAGTGATTTTTATTGTCATGCATATATCATTTCCAAGAATGTAAAAATTAATTACGTATGGATATTCAAATATGATTCAGCTATTAATATTTTGAGGTTTTGAAATGCGATAGTTATAGTCCACGAATTTGGCATTTTGCATTTCAAGCTACTTATTGTGTTCTCATTATAATCATAAATAGTCCTGTTTTTTTTTATCTCTTGTTAGCCGATTGCGCTAGTTTCAGTTGTTTTGTTACAGCAATATTTTTTTATGGTAGTGGCACACACACTAAAGTGAGATCCTATGGCGCTCGACGAGCGGTGTGTGTACGAAAATGTTGATTGACACGGTTCTTGAATAGTTGTAGGTTGTAATTAGTGGTGAGTGAGTTCCACAGTGATGCAGTGCGCCAGACAAAAGAGTTCTTGTAAAGCGATGTTCTAGGTATTTCCAGTTGTACGACGAACTGGTGCGCTCTTGCCGTTTGTCGTGCCTCTATGGGAGAAGTTGCCAGGGGCGGGATGCGGCGGGCCAAATCCTGGCAACATCTGCTGTGAAAGTATCTGAAAAACAGGGACATCTCGGCCACAAATGTCTGCGGTGTTCCAAACTATTCAGATTCCGGATCAACTGCGGGTCGCCGATGAGACGCACAGCTCTCTTCTTAATGAAATCCAGTAACTTTAGGGCTTGTTTTGGTGCGGCACCCGAGATGTGTGAGCAATATTCTAAGCACGGCCTTATTTACGCTTTGCAGAGCAAGAGGAACTGCTGCGGTGTATAGAGTTTTTTTTATTGCGAAATAGCGCACCAAGCTTCTGGGAGGCTGATTTTGCGATGTTAGTAATGTGGTCATTCCAGGACATACTGCTGTTGACCGAGATACACAGCAGTCCGATTGGTGAGGATAGGATGAATGAACGGTCGATCCTGCCATAATGATGGTCAGGGCCCTCTTGGTAAACGTGGCTGCTTGGGCCTTTGCTACATTGAACTGCACCAAATTTCGGTAACCTCAAGTTTGAACTTTCTCCAAGTCTTGATTAATTGCTGTAATCTGCTCCTGTGTGCGGTGATAAGTCTCAGTCGCTGGTAAAAGTATTTCTGATCAATAGTGGGAGACGGGGGTACTGTCATCTGCAAAACTGTAAACAGGATGATTCGTTTCGGTTAGCAGGTATTTAATATAGATGAGGTACAGAGTTGGTGAAAGTGTTGCGCCCTGAGGCACGCCCGCGTTAATGATGAATGTGTCTGAGATGTGCCCATCCACTGCAACTTGCTGAGATCGGTTCTTGAGAAAACTGGCAAGCCAACTGCAGAGAGAGGCTGGCAGTCCGAAGGATGGTAGTTTGTTGAGCAGTCCTTCATGCCAAACTCTGTCGAATGACTCGAATGCCTTCGAAAGATCCAACGCAATCGCTTGAGACTCTCCGTAGTTCTCTATTGCCCTACTCCATATATGAGTGACATATTGTATTTTGTCGACCTCTTTTTGCGAAAGCCGTATTGATTATCGCTGATTATTCTGTTGTTCTCGACGTACTTGAGTAGTTGCAGATTGGCTACACGTTTCATGATTTTGGAGATTATTGGAAGCAAGGCAATTGGGCGATAGTTTCAGGGCGTGGTTTTCTTGTCTTTTTTTTGGAACAGGTTGCACTCGAGCGACTTTCCATGAAGATGGGTAAATCCTTTATCCGTAAGACAGAGAAAAAACGGGAAAAAACTGGTGTTAGTTCGTTGGCGCAGTTCTTTAAGTTCGATATGGTGGGGAGAGCCTTGCCTTGGGAGACGTCTAGAGTAGAGTGCGATGAAAACATTTTGGCGAGCATGTTTGCTTTTTCCTTGTCTGTAGTCGCCGTGATGCCATGTTCCTGTCAAAGGTGGGAGAGACGTTTGTGAAAAGTTATATCTTACCCTCTTCTCCCGACCAGAAATTCCTGGAGCCACTAGGGCATTGCAAAAGTTTATTGTGAGCACTACTGTAGGTTAATGTAGCGCGTTATGCAGTACGCATGATCTTAACTATAATGGGCCTTAACGCAATTTTATTGTATTTTAAGATCAGAATTGGCAGATTGACATCTATCGTTAATATATTCAGGTCATTTAGCTTACGCTTTTCTAGGACAGATGATGTAGCTATATTATAAATGTTGTATGTAGCTTGGATCATTGCTTCGTTGAATACTACACGGTGGGTCAAATAAATTTTTAAAATATTTTGATCACTAATATATTTTTTATTATTAGCCCGATTTTACTGATATTTCCATTTGATATGAAGGCACGCCTTGCGCAAAAGAACATTAGTAAGTATCTTGAAAAAGGTCAGTGATCAACATCGTTTTATTTAGCCCATGTTAAAATCAGCTGATCATGTCCTGATCAAACAAGTCATCTGAATCCATGCTTCGACAAAATTTTACCAATTCCCTAAGGTAATTTATGCTGTCAATTTCGTCAATTTTTAAATATTTTATCAAATGATAATACTAGTTTTCTTCCAGTTAATATTAAATGCACCTTAAAACTGCGATCTTAAACAAAATTTTGTTAGACCTATACTTCTAACATTTTTCTCTGTTGTATTTTTAGTTTAAAATTATAAATAAAAACTAATTTAATATTATGATATTTTTCAAGAGTAATTTGAATTAATTGCAAATGAAGCAAATCCTACCAAAAAAATACTTGCAAAAACTCATTATGAATATGTTATTTTGAATTTTACTGTTGCATTTTCTTAAAAAAACATACTAAGACATAAAGCAAGAACGGAAGGTACAGAAGGTACAAACATTCTGATGCATTATACTAAAACCTCCAGAACTACACCTTCGCTACATATATTCGCAACATTATGACAGGTCAGGTAAGTAGTTTGATTTCATACATTGCATGTAGTTTTCTACTACATCCTAATTTGAAACTGCACATTGTGTATGCTATAGTAAACCTACTTTGAAAATATGCGTTCAACTCAGGTAAATTTAAATATATTTTTGGTCTGTTTCAGAGCTTCTTCGCACTGGACAGGTGTCAAAGTACGTAGAGAGGAAACTCGTAAATCGGTTTTTATCATTTATTTATCACTCAATTACACAGGAAGTAGAAAACCTTCGTTATATTCAGATTTGCTTCCAATAGGTTTTGAACACATCATTCCCCATCAATGCAAGGCTATACACGCTGCTAATACCTACATTTTTATTATGTTTAAATCTGCTTTAAATGAATATTTTACAATTATTATTTTAATTCTTAAATAAATTTTTATGAAAAATAGCAGTAGGATAAATGATGCAGTCATTGGCCGGGCATCAGCCATTGGCCACCTGCTAGATTTTTGCAAATATTAGCTTTTACATGCAAAATGCAACAACGCTATGTATTAAAATTCATTTCGGCAACACTGCAGTTCCTATCTTAAAAGTTATCCACCATTTGCGATTTATTTCACGAAATTATTCGCCATTGTATTCTTCGCGGTTCGCTGTATGAGTGATTTTCTTCAAAAAACAATCACTGCTGGCTATTAAGGTAAGCAATTGTGATGAAATAAATTTGTATATTAATACGATATTAAGATTTCATACATTATACTAGCACTATTAATATCTTCTAGGTACATTTCCAAGACCATATTGCATATTTATTTTTTACTGCAACAACTGCAATCGTTTTTTAACAACATTCAGTTGTTGGCCAACCAGCCAATAACTGATACAACACTTAATTTTAAGGGTATAGTAATTGGCCATTAGGCTTAAAGTAGGGAGTAAAGTACTTTTTGACGCTAGTGCACTATAGTATTATAATAGGTCTGTTCCAACACCCCATGAAAACCGTCCCAGGACCGTAATTTCCAGTCGCCCACCTATTTTTTGACAAGTTAAACGTTTGTCAAAAGTGACAAACAAAATTATTGACTGGAAATTAAGTACCTTCCCTGGAACGGTCTTCTGGGGCGTTGGAACATAGCTAATAAGTAGAACCTATCCACTTTGCAAGCGATATTTTATAACTTTAAAATAGTAGTGCGGTAAAGTTTCTTTGAATATATAGGTGAGCGTGGTGTATAAAGTGGATTTTACCACTCTAGTGTTGGAGTTATAGGAGGTATGTCTACTGTGTAACAATTGTGGAACATGACATTTTCCGACTTCCCTAGCATACATAACTCGTTTCCATTGTTTCATGATTGTATTATTTGGCATTCGTCTTATTCACTCGTACTCGAATGGAAAGTAGGTACAGTTGAAGCCATGGGAATTCGCACACACTCTTCTAGCGGCTTTGTAATATGCCAAACTTTATAATTTAATTGATAAGTCATGTCTAAGATTGGGTTAGTGTTTGCGAATTTTAATGATTTTCACTGTACCTATCATACACTGTGGGCAAAATTAAATTAGAACCCTATTTAATGCTTAGCAACTTTTTTATTTTCAAGGGATTTTATATCACGTTATGGCCTAAGGTATTTATCGACTTCAGTGGCGTACAGAAAAGGGAGAATTTTTTAATACCAATGTATTTCAGGTCGTTGCAACAATCGGCCAAATGAAATAAAGGTGTAAAAATGGACAAAAAAGATTTGAAAGGGTTCGGAATATTGACCATTAAAAAACCAGGTCAATACAAACAAAATTAAAATTGATACTTTAATTTTGATAAAAGCAAGTAAAATTTGATCCTTTTTTAATGCTTAATGACCTTTTATTTTCAAAGGATTTTTTATAATTTTTGGATATGTTATGGCCTAAGGTATTGGGATTTGCAAAGACGGTCTACTTCAGTGGCGCACAGAAAAGGGAGTATTTTTCAAAATCAATGTATTTCAGGTCGTTGCAAAAATCGGCTATATGAAATAAAGATGTAGAAATCGGCAAAAAAGATTTGAAAGGGTTCGGAATATTGACCATTAAAAAACTAGGTGAATACGTCAATACAAACAAAAATAAAAATTAATACTTTAATTGAAAGCTTGTGGCCAAGTTAAATTGAATCTTTTTTAATGCTTAATAACCTTTTATTTTTAAAGGATTTTTTTATCATTTTTGGATATGTCATGGCCTAAGATATTATATTCAAAAAGTAATTTGTAAAGCGGGTCTACTTCAGTGGCGTACATTAAAATTTAAAATAATAATTTTTTTAATTTTAAAAATTTTAAGTAGTTTAAGTAGATTTAGAGTTTCTGTGCGCCAATGAAGTATACCCGCTTTGTAAAGTTCTCTTTGATTCTAATGTCTTAGACCATAACATATCCAAAAATGATAAAAAGTCCTTTGCAAATAAAAAGTCACTAAGCATTAAAAAAGGATGCAATTTAATTTGGCGCACGAGACATGGCTTAAATTTTAATTTTGTTGTAGTAATCCTTTTTGCCCATTTTTACATCTTTATTTAATTTGGCAGATTTTTGCACCGACTTTAAATACATTGGTTTGGAAAATACCCCTTTTTCTGTACGCCACTGTAGTGGACCCGCTTTGCAAAGTTTTCGTTGGTTCTAATGTCTCAGGCCATAAGATATCCAAAAATGATAAAAAAGCGTTTAAAAATAAAAAAGTTGTCAAGCAAATTAAATTGGATCATTTTTTAATGCTTAGTGACTTTTTATTTGCAAAGGATTTTTTTATGATTTTTGGATATGTTATGGCCTAAGACATTAGAATCAACGAACACTTTACAAAGCGGGTCTACTTCATTGGCGTACAGAAATTTTGAATTTACTTAAAATTTTTGAAATTAAAAAAAAAAAATTAATGTTCGCCACTGAAGTAGACCAGCTTTACAAATTTCTTCTAATATCTTAAGCCATGACATATCCAAAACCGATAAAAAAATCCTTTGAAAATAAAGGGTCATTAAGCATTAAAAAAGATCCAAATTAACTTGGCCCACAAGACATGGTTTTTCCAAAATTAAAGTATCAGTTTTTATTTTTGTTTGTATTGACCTAGTTTTTTAATGGTCAATATTCCAAACCCTTTCAAATCTTTCCTGCACATTTCTACATCTTTATTTCATTTGGCCGATTTTTGCAACGACCTGAAATATATTGGTTTTGAAAAATACTCCCTTTTCTGTACGCCACTGAAGTAGACCGTCTTGGCAAATTTCTTTTAAAACCCAATATTTTTTAGGCCATAACATATCCAAAAATGATGAAAAAAATCCTTTGAAAATAAAAGGTCATTAAGCATTAAAAGAGGATCCAATTTAACTTGGCCCACAAGACATGGATTGATCAAAATTAAAGTATCAATTTTAATTTTGTTTATATTGACCTGGTTTTTAATGGTCAATATTCCGAACCCTTTCAAATGATTTTTGCCCATTTTTACATCTTTATTTCATTTGGCCGATTTGTGCAACGACCTGAAATACATTGGTTTTGAAAAATACTCCCTTTTGATAAATGATAAAAAATCCTTTGAAAATAAAAAAGTTATTAACCATTAAAGGGGGTTCCAATTTAATTTTGCCCACAGTGTATAATGTTCCAAAGAGTTTGATGGCAAAAGCCGTTAGGCGAGACCGTGGTATACTTATGGTAATCTCAGATTTCCTTGCATTTGCTTTTTTATCAGACTTAAAATACCAACGAAAAACCAAGCAGCATGGTAAAAAATACTCAGAAGCCGATGTCGACAAAGCTTTAAAATCCATTGATAATGGGATGAGCCGAAGGAAGGTAGCTCAAGTTTTCAGCGTTCCCAGAGCTACCTTACATTTTAGAAAGAGTGACAATTTTCACGACAAAACGTCCCTAGGACCAAGTCCTGTACTTTCAATCGAAGAAGAGAGTCGTTTAAAATAATGGATATCTTCAAGCCAGAGCAAAGGGTTTCCACTGTTGATGATCTACAGGAATCAGTTAAAGGATTTTTAGATGCACTTCCCCGTCAAAATCCATTTGTAGATAATCGGCCAGGCAAGGGTTGGTGCAAGGCATTCCTTCGACGGAATACAGAGATACAATTAAGAACACCTGAAGCTGTCACTTCAGCAAGTGCAAATGTATCTAAAAATGACATCTGTAAGTGGTTTGTTGGCATTGAGAACTATTTAAATCGCAAAGGATTTCGTGATATTCTTGATGACCCCACACGCATTTTTAACGGGAATGAAACATCTTTTTTGTTGTGTCCAAAAAAACAAAAAATTTTAGCAGTAAAAGGCAGTGGAAATGTTTATCACATCGATCATAATCCGAAGGCTAACCTAACTGTAATGTTTACTTTCTCGGCAGCTGGTGACATTACTCCGTCTATGATCATTTACCCCTACAAAAGATTGCCGTCTGATATATCCAAATCAGTACCCGGAGATTGGGGCGTTGGATGTAGTGAGATTGGATGGATGAAGAGTGAATGTTTTTACGAATACATAGGCAACGTATTTTATAAGCACCTTGACCAAAATAATACCAAATTCCCCATAATTTTATTTGTTGATGGACATCAAACCCATTTAACGCTTCAAACCAGCGAACTCTGTTCCAAGTTAAAGATAATATTAGTAGCCATACATCCTAATGCGACGAGAATTATGCAACCGGCGCGGCGGATGTAGCTGCATTCAAGCCCTTAAAAGATAGCTGGAGCAAAACCGTTACACAGTTTAGAAGACAAAATCTAAATTCGATTTTAACCAAAGAAAATTTTGCACCATTATTAAAAAGGTTATAAGTTCATTAAAGGCTTATATTATTAAAAATGATTTGTTTCTATGAAATGCTTTAGCAATAGATTTTTCTAAATGTTTGGGGTAAGCGAGCAATAATCAAATTCAACAAACAATCACAAATCAATTTTCTGATGTATAACGAGTTTATGAAAATTGTTGGTGAAGAACGTATTGCGACTTTTCAAACCACTGAAGATGCAGAGTCGTTGTATGGTGATGCCAAAATTTTATATACCCAGTTTAAGAGTTTTAAGAATAAATCACTTCCACTTTCTGCCACCAAAGATAACGACCACCAGGTTTTTAACTTGGAAAACATCCCTATTCTAACTGAAGATGACATTGAATTAAATAATCTTGCCATTTCTTTGAACTCTACTTCAGTATGCATTGATGATGATGATAATTGATAAAGCCGTCGACTTTGTATAACCATTTGATGAAATCAGTGCTACGGATTTCGATATAGATCCAGATGGCACAGCAGATGATAATATACCGGTGGAAAAGATAAAACCAAACTTGTCTCCGACAAAATCAAGCATGACAATTGAGAAGTTTTTTTCATTCGAAGACACCAGAAAGAAAAGGAAAAAAAAAACAGAAAAATAATCTTTTGTGCTTACTTCGTCTGATAGAAGAACGCGGAAAAGCAAAAGTTGCTAAAGAAAATGGAGAAAGAACGATTAAAAGAGGAAATAAAACAAAAAAGCCAAAAAACAACAGATGGCAAGAGCGAACCCGTTCGTTGTACAACAGGAAACACCTAGAATAGCGCTTTACAATAACTCCTTTGTCTGGCGCACTACTGGATATAGGATTGCCTTTGCCTTCACAAATGATTACACTTATTTTGAATTGGTATAGAGCCTCTTCGGCTCTGGCTCCAGGATGTAAACTGCACAAGTGCTTTGCTAAGAAGCCTACGAGAAATGATTGAGTCTTAGATTTGGTGCCAATTACTTCTGAAAATATAAATTTTGAGACATAGTCAATAGATTACACATATAGAAGAGTTTAGCATGTAATTACTCAGTTCTGCCTGAAGTGAAATAAAAAGATCCCGCAATCTTTCCAAAATCCTAATCCTAAAAGCCATTTTGCAAACCATTGCAGCCATAATGAGGTGTTGTAGCGTAATTATTGGTTTCAAAAAACTAACGGGTTTCAGTATCCTGGTGCCGTCGTGTAGTAGGATGTGTAAAGCTACAAATGTTAATAGATTTCAACACCCTGCCGTGGTGCCGTAGTATAGCGGGCTGCTTGAACAGAGTTCAAAGATTCAAATTGAATAAACTGTGCCTTGAACACATGATACATTTACCATAAGGAAAGTATATTTCCTTTTTAAAATGTAGTTTTATATTGTACTCGTGCATTTTTTCATTGTAATGTGTACCACAGGAAAATAAAGCTAATAGGGTATTTTTTTGGTTTGAAACGAATGACCAAAACGAAAAACATTTAATTAACCTGTTAATCCCTAAAAATTAAAAAGGGCACTTTATTGGTTTCAAAAAGTAACTTTTTAGTTTGGGTTGAAAACTCCTTTATTCTAGTAACAAAATAATATTTAAAAATATCTATTAGCGGCTAAAGAGTATTTCCAAAAAGAACACTCTATTTGCCACAGATATTTTGTTGGTGTTAATAGATTTCTATTAGCGGCTGGTAGTGTTTTCTCTGTGTAAGTTTTATTACATTTGCAAAAACAAAACTAATTTCTATATTGTATTATGTATATCTACATATGTTATATTAGCTTATTCTTACCTTTTCTGCATAAAAAATCTCCAGTAAATGTGCAAAAAAGTGTAAAATTCCACTGATTTTATCAGTGTACTGGCAAATCAGATTCATCAGGAATAGTTCTTGTTTAGAATAGCTTTTATGAAGGTATCTCATTTCATCAAATTGTCTGTGGTCATGGTCACTTGTGCGTGAACGTAATGAAACGAGCAATAATTTCTAAGTTAGAAATTACTATCTATAAAAATCACAACTTAATGTTCGATTAATATTATAGTGAATGTACGGCCGGTGTTTACAGAACAACTTCTACTTTCGTAAGAACGCTTCTTAGCCATGGGATACCCGTACTCCCAATTAAAAGTGTATCGCAAAAGGCCCATGCTTATAATGTTAAGCATACAAATATGCACAATATCTAAGCGCAATGTCAAACATACCTAAATATTTTTATATTAAATATATTTTAACACAATTAGATTTGCACTTTGTTACAATATTAATTGTTTTATTACTATAATTCAAATAAAGGCCATATAAAAGTTTAACTATAATGCATTTTCCGTTTTAGTTATTAATTTAATTTACCAAAAATATAAACTAAAAGATAAGCTCAGGGCGTACAGGTTCGGAGCATGCTGGTTAAAGTTTATTTCCGAGTCTGGTTGTTGTGAAAAGGTGCAAAATAAGAGACCAGAAATTTCAAAATACAATTATTCTGTTTAGATTTCCTTCCAACAAAAATAAAGGTAGAAACTTAGGAGTCTATTGAATATTCTTGCTGATATCTGCCCTTTAATCACCTTATGGTTCCCCGAGCTTCCTGGAGAGTGTTACTGAAAGTTGCTGTAGTGCCTAGGATCTGTCCGGCAATATCACCGGAAGCTGTCCTGGGAAGGCTAGTGCGTGAGGACTAAGTATCATGAAAAAAAAAAAACCAGTTCAAGAGTTCACCAAGAATGTTGTTATAACTCTGTTTCAATTTGGCCGAGAGCGTCGTTTCTCATTCGTTAATTAGCATAGCGTCTCAGTAATTACTGTTCTGTTTTTCAATAACGGGTCCCACATTTGTAATAGTATTTTAAAGCCGGGCAGTGACATTGGTTTAACATTTTTTTAAATCCCCTCATATGGCGGTTCATTTGTAAGTGGGTCATAGGATTGCAGGTTCTTCACTAGCGCTATAAATTAGAGAACGCATTAGGCGGTCGTGGTCCCGTCGCATCGCGATCCGAGCGAGACGAACTCGTTAATGTCTACTAATGCATACGTTATAAAACATGGAAAGGAGCGTCATCGCGCGCGGCCGAGACTAGCATGAACCGCGATGCGACGGGACCGCGGCCGCCTAATGGGTTTTCTCCTTACACATTATGCGGTCGAGGTCTCATAGCATCGTGCTCCGTTCTGGGCTGAGCTGATCGCGATCTTTACAAAATCATTCGCATTAGGCGATTGCGCTTCCATCACATCTAGGTCCGTTCGGGGATGAGGTTATCGAAAATTAATTGCATTTGGTACGCAAGCCAGCACACACTCTAAAGTTGCTGAAGCCAAGAAAATGAGTTCCATAAAAGACATCTTTTTGTTAGCCCTTCTATTTGAAGAGGAAGAAAAGTGCCATTTCATTGCCTTTTTCCAACCAGCAATCATCTTTTCTTTGCTGGTTGGTATAGTTTTTATAAGCAGGATCATATAACGCGGCATATATTCCTGACATTGCTCTGGGTGTAGTGTGAATAATTACATTGCATGTTTATGAGAAAACGGAATCAGCAGTGTAATTCAATGCCGGTAGGGGTATTAGCTCTCGGAGTAGTTGTTTCTGCTGATACAATCTTCTCACATATAGCCCAACACGTGGCTTGTCTAGACGATGGAGCATTTTCGGTTCGAGTGACGGCTGATGAATGTCTTCTTTCCGGTAGGTGCATCAGGGTATCAATAACATTGATAGCCAAGTTCTTGTGGGTGAAAGCCCACACACGTCCCTCTGATGAGTCCCCAAAGGACGAAACTATCTGCGGGAAGATTTTCGAAAGTCTCACTCTTGTCGTTGTGTTTTCATTGCGGACATGGCGCATTGTATGAGCAAGTATATATATATATATATATATATATATAGCACAAATGACCATTTTAAAATTGCAAACATATTTTCTAAGATACTTATTTTAATTCAGGTAGAATGCAATTTAAAAATGACGCCATTCAAAGTAACAAACTGCATTTTACTATTGACGCTGCATTTTTCCGACCCTGCTGCGTTCAAGCAGCTCACATTAGCATATAATATGCGCCAAACTCATAGCCGGCTGATATAGCAAGCTATATATAACCATTATAATAGTACACTCGACGTTTCAGATTCGTGACGTCTGTCGCAATTCACATCAACATGCAATCTGCATCTTTAAGCTTTAAATTTAAAAAGAACAAATGTCGACGAGGAAATTCTAATGGACAGAATCGTTTATTTCGCTAACTAATTTGTCTAAAATCATAGAACATGATAACGGCTGTTAACTTTAATACATTGGCTAGCTGGCATCAACTATATTAATATAGATAATATAACATATTAAACGGGAATTTATTAAGCTGGTGCCAAAAATTATTGGTAATTTCCTTATTTATTTTTTATTTATTGTAAATTTGCAGCAGAATTAAATAGCATTATATTCAAGTAAATAGAGTTCTAAAAATTTGTTAAGTGATGAAGAAAATTTTATATTTTGTACCTCTTGACAGGCACAAAAACGTGTCTTTATTTCCCACGGGAAAAAAATCCTGTTTGTATTGTTGTGAGTATTAAAAAAGCAAATAGAAGTTAAAAATTTCACGTCATTCAAGTTCACAATCCTCAATTTTTCGGTTTTGTAATGCTCAATATTTAACGGCGATTATTATAATACGGTCACACAAAAAGTAGTATATGATACAGGAGAAAAAAGTAAGATTTGACTGCTTACTGCGTTTGCCAAACCTCATGTTAAAATCTAGTACTTTTTCCCATATATAATAAATTACTATTAGAATAGGTATGGATACTGAGAAATTTAGTACTAAAAATTTAAATTAGTTCAGAAATATTGAACATTTTACATTTTTAACGCTAGAGTTCGCAGTAAACATGTGAAATTAAAAAAATATGAAAAATAAAAACTCATTAAAGATTTTTAGTGTCAATTGATTAGCTGAAAAATGATCATCAAGTTTGATAGAACAGTTCGGTGAGACGAGCTGGCTGCTCATACTTGGGTGTAACTGCAACTCACATCATCCAGTGTGGAGTAGAAGGAATGAAAACGCAAGGGAAGCAAACCTGCTAGACTTTCTCGTATCCACCAACACGGGGATGGTCAATAGAGGAAATGTGACACCTCTATTGATTCTATCTCCTTACAATCAGAGGGAGTCAAACTTGTGCTCTGTTCAACTCAGTTAGGAGATCACTTTGTCAGATCTCCGACAAATCTTGTTTAAAAGTGTTGACCATCAACAACAAGTATTAAAGCATATTATGGGGATCCAAAGAGGAAATTAAAACCTCTAATCATCTCCTTATCATGCTAGATGGTTAACCAAACACGCGTCAAATGCAAACATTCTGCTCCGGCATTGTGGATAAAACTGTGTTGTGGTGCATTTTGCCGAAGGTTCCAAATTCTAACTTTACCTAAGATGAAGTCAGTAAAAAATATAAAATATTAAAATTAGTGTAGGTACTAACTTGAGGTATCTATGGTTTTAGACAATGCTTGATTTTTGCTAGCAGTTTTGTATTAGAATTTGTTTTATCAGATATTAACCTTAATGACTTCGGATCTACAATCTAACCCTAAGGCTGTCAACTTCAATAATAATCCTCGTCCGCTCGATGCCTTATTCTTTTAATTTGACGTCACAGGAGCGGGCGATATTTTTGGCTTCCTGAAGATTTTTGCATTATTGTTAGTAAATACTTTCTTTTCAAATATATAAAATTTTATGTTCTTCTATGTAGGATTCTATCGAATATTACGGTGTTTTGATCAGGGATATTCAGCTCTTCTAGTTTTGATGTTTCGTCCAGGCATACCTGTATGTATTTGTAATTCTTTTAACTTGCAGATATTTCTTTGTTTTACTAAAACTGGTTCCCTTACACTGGTGACGTATTTAAAAAAATCAGTCCTTATCAATCCTTCAATTGGTAGGTTTTTGCATAACGCACTCCTGAAAATATGTTGTGATATGAATGCTGTTTTAATATTGATGTTCTTATCAATTCGTCTTACTCTCCTACTGTTGCCTATTCCTATTACGTAGTGTGCAGACGAGACGGAAGACCAACAGTCTTCCGTGAGACGAAGTAGATTTAAATATTGCCCTGCATGTGTGGGCTTTTGCAAACTGATATTGCAGTTAGCCATCAGCTTCGTTTAGGTTGCGCGAGTCAATGGTATCAGAGGCTTTACACGGTACCCAAAATTAGAGCCAGACATCGACCCTCCCAATCATATTTTCTGTTTCCTACCACCAGCAGCTCGCACTTAAAGGGCATAACGGTTAATCTTAAGTTATTGTGATACATATCACTTCTTTTAAACCCTTTAAGATACATTTTTGTACGCCCATGCTATTTCGGATTGTTTACCGTGCTTGGTTTTAGAACGGTAGGTTAAGTTTACTGGTTACTAAGCAAAAACGCGACGGTAAGTAATTTACTTACCGTTCAGCTGAATTTTTACCATTTTCAAGATATTTGCTTAGCCAATGTCTTTGTGTTCATAATGGGCGTACAAAAATAGTATAAGCATCTCGAACAGTAAGGAGTTTACCGACCTCCTCCAATATTGGCGTCGATCGGTAAACTGTCCTTGCTGTTCTTGATACTTAATATACTATAAATATTCCGTCACATTTCACATACACAATTTAGACATCGGCGAATTTGGGAGAACACAAGCCTTGGACACAGGTTGTTTATAAGTTTCCGGTCGTAACTCTTAAACTTGAACTATTCTTTCTAATCTCCATTTAAGTGCTGGTAAGTTATCGTCTTTGATAATAACAATATTATCAATGTTTATAGAAGTTGAGGATATTTCTTCCTCTATTTACACCGCACTTGAAGCTCGAAAGCTTCATTCTTGAACCAGCGTTGCCATGTATTATACTACTTTGGAAAAGCCCACATAGGTTGCAAAATCGTATCGAAATTGTTGAAGGAAATATCAAGTCACGGATTACCTTAGGTACAGGATGTGCACCTGGTTTCCTCTACGTACGCATGCAGCTATGTAAGAAACAAAGTCCTGTGTGATACTGGAAAAACTAATAATAATATTAATGATATTAAATGCATTTATAAAGGAGGAAGTGATAATTAATTAACTTTATAATTAACTACTTTAATTAGTGCACTGTAGTAAAATTGGTCGGTGGGATTTTATTCATAGGATGTGAATTGAAACATGTATTTTAGGTCTTACGTACTTTAATAATGCACGATTTAATATGCATAAAATATGATCGATATAGAAAATTATTTCTAACTACTTTCATGCATTCATCTTTTCACACATAAAACTAAACACTGTACATTAGGTTAATTATCAGAACTTAACGTCAAAAATTAAATATGACACTGACAGTTAGTTTTACCTTTAAATGTAATTAAAAACTTCCCTTGATGACTTTGGCGTCAGATCTGACTTAAGTAAATTCGTTAATTATTGTTTATTATAATGGGTTACTGCTTAGAGAAAAAGTTGATCTTTTGCTATTATTAGACTCGACACGAGTACCTACCGTGGTCGACGACTGAATGGATTGGAAGAAATGGTCCCCCAACTGAATGACCAGCTATCAGGTCGGTTTTAAATCTCGCTAGACATCTTTATGGGGACATCTTAAAAATGTGACTCATTATATCAAACTCGAAAATATTCATAGACATACAACAACGGATAAACGAAGAAATTTTATTACTTATTTGAGTTCATTTAATTTTCGTAACAAACGCATCACTGAAGTGGAAGCATAATATCACTACCTAAACATATTACAATGTTGAGGGAAGGCAAATTTAGAAATTTGACTATTTAATTAGGCAACCTATTGGTTGTTGTTAAATAAATGCTGCAATTTTTCAAATTTCGCTATGTTTTGTCATTTTTAACTTCAAACTCTGATAGCTCATCGGTTGACACCCTTATGCAAAACAACTTTTTTCCCTTCCCTGTATTGTAAACAACCCATTTTGACACTGTTTTGAAGGACGTAAGTGAGAATTACCAAAAAGGTATCGATTGCCCTTGACGACGGGTTGTAAGTCAAATTACCACCCTCGGGTGGTAATAATTTATGCCACCCTCTATTCATTAAGTTTAAACTACAAACACAGGAGATACCTTAAATTTTTTATTTCATCAACAACGTCAAGCTAATAATGATTTATAAAAATGGAGTAATATTAAGTGAAATGAATATTAATAGTACAATTATTACAATTATGAAGATTATTTACAAAATTTGGATAAATGTTTTCTGGTTTTTTCTCGGTTTGTATGGAATGTTCTGACTCCATAAATTCTCCACCACTAACCAAGTTTTTCTGTTACTCTTGAAGTACTGCAGGAGGCTTCTGACTTCGTTATATTGTACAATTTTTTATTTGCAACTTCCTTTTTAATGTTGACGCTCTCGGCTACATAACTTTCCGCAATAGTTGCAGATTTCCATCCACCATGTCGCTTGAGAGATAAGACATCAACTCCAGTATTTGCTAATAAAGTGGCCGACGTTCTTCTAAGGGAGTGTCCAGTATACTGCTTAAAATTCTCAAAGTTCAGAAATTTAGCAATTTTACTTGGAACTGAAGAAATCGTGTTTTTCCCGACAGGCTGATTTAAGCTCTTTACATTTTGATATCGCATGAAGAAGCGAGGATTTAAATTCGTCATGTGAGATCTTATATCAATGTAATTTTGAAATAACAAACCTTCTCATCGTCACTTTTAGTCAATGTAAATTTACGTGCCACTCCATTTTTGGAATCAGGAATAGTAACAATTATTATAACTTCATGCCTTAATTCAACATTGTCCATTTTCCTTACACAGAGTTCATTAGAACGGCATGCTACAGCAATTCCCATTATTATTACAACCTTCATCATTAAATAAATATCATCGGGGGCTTCAAACAGGAACTTATTTACATTTTCCCTGTCAAACACAATGGATTTTTTAGGTTTATACCAGTCATTTCTTCGTTTTAAAAATGCTGAAGAAGAAATGATGAAGCATGACAAATTTATCAAAGTCCGTTCGAAATTGTTAGTTGTTGTATTCAATTAATTTAAATTTGTGGCACACTGCCTGGATTACTCAATTGTTAGCTCTTTTGCTAATAAATATTATTTTTAAAATAGGTACCAAGTTTTTTTATCGATCGATGAGAAAGCATCACTATCCATTACCTATATGGTTATTATTCGTTCTTTTCATATTCTTGAGCTTGTAACGTGTTAAATAAATATTTTTAAAAACACAGTTTCTGCTTTGCGAAACTTAACTGGCGCAGTCGTTCGGATAGTTACAGTTTTTCCTATCGAAATTTCACGGCATCGGGTCCGATTCGTTCACGAAAAACGTAGTTTTTTACCTTTTGGCAACTAAGAAAAAACCTCTTCGCATCGCAGTCGCACCCCACAGGCGAGGAAAAGAGAAGAATCATCCCGTGCAGACAGGACCTTGGTAAGTCAAGTATTTTCCTGTTTTTCACATTTTTCCCCGTATAGGAACCTCTCTATTTCTAAATTTTCTTTTCTGATTAAGAACTAAATTGTAATTTAATTTTAGGCAACCATTACTAGTTTTAGAAAGTGAGACATTTATTTTATTTGAATGAATATTATTGATATTTATTTCAACTGTTAACATTATTGCAATTTAGATACGTATTTATGAGCATTAACCGAGCCGCAGGCGAGGTTGAATCTTATTAAAGATTTTTTTGAGAAATTAACTCTTAAAACTCCCAAAAACATGCCTGACACGGAACCGCAGGTTCAAACAGGATCAAATTAAAATATGCTGGAAATGTATATTGATATAGTACCAAACGACGAAAAATTTATACGGACAGGCCTGTTGCAAAACAAAACATAACAATGGCCGAGATGCATACCGAATTTACAAGTAATTTACCATATATAGAAATGAAAAAACCACCAATGAAATTACTTATAGGCGCGGGTTGTTCTCAATCACTATTATGCCCCGCTATTGCGCAAAACTATTTTGCCGGAAAGATATATACGTCCCCCACAAAAATAAGAACAGGTATAGGTGAAAAATTTAAAGCTCGTATTCCAGCACCTTCTGAGCTAAAATCTAATGAAAATATAATTTTCACTCTTTTTGATTTCCATCCGTATTTCGACGGTATACTAGAACGAAATTCAAAATTTTAATTTTCTTATTGACTTCAAAAAGGAATGCATTAAAAACGAGGTAACCACTGTTCCCACACTGTATCCGCATTCGCAGAATGTAGCTTATTCAATTTCTGTTAATTCTCACGAAATTATCGCAGCCCAGGTATCTGTTAACGATGGCGACATCATAATATCTGAATGTTACGTAGGAAATCTGTATTTCCCAGAAACTTTAACAACT
>MU182553.1:312676-324716 GCA_016904865.1 Pissodes strobi | reverse complement strand
TATCAAAACGTATAAAAGAACACCAAACTTATATTAGAAATGCACAATTCCACAAATCACATATTTGTCAACTTGCATTTGATAACAATCACAGAATACAATGGAACGCTTCAAGTATTTTAGCAAAGGAACCATCATCTAAAAAATGTAAAATTACAGAAAGTGCTTTAATTTTATTAAATAAAGATGAATGTGTGGCTTCAACTTCTGTTAGTTTTAATAGCACTTGGTTACCTTTGCTAAAAACTGAAGTTGACAAGGGAGACTTAAAAATTAACTAACCTTTTCAACAACAAACATTAAATTCTTCCTAAGCGAAAAACACCAAATTATAGATAGGTATATAAAACTTCAAAAACAAGTTATTTTATCAAATAACACCTAAATATCACACTAAAGACCAGTTACAGTAATTAAATATGGCATTGCAATTGTGATCTTGTCAAAGTCAGTTCAAAGATTGACAATCTGCAAGAGCTTTTTACTGTTTCATTGTATTTGCTAAACATTTTCATTTTTAGTTCCTTTTTCTTGACAACGATAGCAGACTTGTTTATCGAAACGTCGATATTCAAGAATTTCATTAAGGTCACTAAGCTAGCACTTGTGCAGTTTATATCCTAGGGCCGGAGCGAAGAGGTTCTATTATAAATTAAAAAAAAAAAAATTGTGATCATTTGTGGAGCAAAAGGCAATCAATTACGTGATACACCAATGTAATGTCATAGCCGTATTAGAATGTGTAGTTTGCATTTTAAAGAAAACAGTTTTGCAAATTCTTCTAGAAGCTGTTCTACTAACCCAACTAAAAAAGGTAACTTATAATCAGATTTTGTGCATTTGTAAAATAATGTAAGATGGGAGCAAATATAGGTTTATCTAAAAGTCTATGACTTTAAATTTAATGATAATTAGTTATTGTGGTAAAATTAACGAAATATAGAAATTGCTAAAATGTAGACAATTAGTTTTGCAAAACTTTTTCCAAAATAATTTGTGAAGTTTTGCAAAACAATGATGTAGTTCAACCACAAAATAAATTAAAATAAAGAAGTTTGCACGGGGTATTAAATTTCATTCTTGAAGTAAAAAATAATATATTTTAGAAATTTTATTTAAATATGCAATCGTATTTACCGTAATTTTTTTTAAAATATGCTGAATATGGCATCTTTCACCTTTTTTTGTGAATTCACAAAATATATTTTTCAAAATTTTGATGAAAACACAGTTCATTATTTAAATTCCTCCATTTATTACTTACTAAGCGGGAAATTTTATTCCATGTTTCCAATAGTGCTTTGATCAAAGTAAATCGCGTCAAACTCGGCTCTTATTGCCTCAATACCCCCTTAATTTTTTACCGTCGCATTGCGTCCTCGGCTCGCCTTTGATATGACGATTTCATTGAATTGGCGCTTAGTGTACCAACTTATGTTTTTAATTCTGTAAACTTTGGCGTGGCGCAGTGTGGACGGGTACTAGTAAAAGCGTAGTAATCGCGCTAGAAATCAGTGAAATGGAGGCGTGGTGTAAAGAAATGCAATCAGAACTTATAGATGTGTAGGGTATAGGAATCGCTAAAAATCTTAACCTGACACCTAATCCAAAAAATACATTTAAATTAATAAAATACTGGATTTGTTTGCTAATGAATACCTATCCAGCGCTGAAATTATTTGCCTCATATATACATATTTTTTGGAAAATTTTGGTCCGGTTTTTACTAATAGATTTTCAAAGTCAGATGGAAAAATTTTGTAATTATCACTAATGTGCTGGAAACTCAAATCATTCATAACTCATGACCGGCTCTTCTTTTTACAGTTAACTATGCCACCATCTACGTATTTTCTTTTATAAAATATTAAATGAGATGCAATCAACATCACACCACCGCATAGCAATAAACATTCTGCAGCTTTCTTCTTGTTCGACATGTTTTCCACACAAAAACACTGATCCATCTTGCTGGTCGCGTGGCGAGCGCGTCTCTCTACATGGCTCACAGTATAGTAGAGTGCTACTTATAACTTATTTTGCCTTGTGTGGGCACCTCGAGGTAACAAGCTGAAATTTTCACAGAATGAAGGTTTTATTATATTAATTCAAAATCCGAAGGTAGTCAAAAATTAGAACGGGCAAAAGGGCAGTATACCTAAAAATCGAGATTATTATATGAATGTGTAGGATATTAATTTATGAATGTTTTCATATAAAATTCATCTACATTTTTGTTCGAATTATATTTTTGATCATTGCTTGAAATATGCAGATTACGTTGGCCCTTACGGCAAAATAAATCAAAAAATTGAAATATCTCCCTTGGAACCTGGGCAGAATCTGATTGAAATATATTCATTTTTGTATTCACCTCGCATTCTCTCCAAAATGGAGGTTCAAATAAAAAAAAATTATTCTTGCAAAAAGTTTGCCTTAAGTATCTGGAATATATAGGTGCAAGGACAATTTTTTTTTCTCAAATCGTAATGGACAAATAGAATTAAATGTAAAAAAAGTAATTTTCTTCTCGCTGCGATCGTCGGATCTCGCGCTGCCCCAGTAGTCTAGCATCTCACTTTTCTTCATAGCTCCCTCTCTTTCTCGCCTATTGTACAATGCAATAAGTGGTTTTATACGTTACGGTTTAGAATACTAATAATAATAATAATAATAATAGCTATTATTATTTGAATAAAGTCAATGAAGACATTTTCGATTATACCGAAATTTATTTTTCCTATACGCTGGCTGCTAGGCAATAAAGCAGTAGAAAAAAAAAACGTATAATTAATGCAACTGATATTAAATGTAGGACTAGCTTTTATTCAAAATAAAAAAAAAACTCGAAATGTAAAAAAATCTTTATAATAACAAAATCTATTCATCTTCACTTCCTATACTTTCTTCAGGAATAGACACAATGACTTCAATATTGCCTTCCTGTAATTTTTTTGCATGGTCTTATGCAATCTATTTAATTTCTTCTACGTATAGAAGCTTTAAAGCTTGTACACGTTGCTTTCATACGATCTAATAAAACATTATTTGATTAAGTTTTATTATGTACTTATTTAATCTAATAATAATTAATCTTTTTTACATCCACATGCAATATATACATTTACATCCACAACAGTGGAATTTAGTTATCCACTCTGTTTTTAATTTAAAAAAAACGGTTAACGAAATTAGAGCACTCTCATAAAACGAATTTCAAAGTTCACAACTATAATGAGGGATTTACCAATATTTTTGATAAGAAAACAAATTGCGAACTGATTGACAACAAATCATCCTTTATAGTCACGAAGAAGCTGATACTAGGATTTTGTTGCATATACTCTCTGCTAAACAGTGTATGTATTTGACAGGCATAATGGACTCCAATGACATTGATGATGTACTTGTACTTCTGGTACATTTTAAAAATATATACTTCTAAAGAATTTGAGTAAAATGTGGAAGAGGAAATTCGGTGCGATATGTGGCCGTTCATGATATCAACCTAGAGGAAAAACTTGCAAAAAAATTAGCAGCATTTCATGCGCTAACGGGTTGTCATAAAACCAGCCAGTTTCATGATTAGGAAAAATAAAATGTTGGAAAATTTATCTAAATTATTCCGATTATTTAGCCGGTATTGGAGTCCAAGAATTTTCAGATGTCATGTTCAATAACATAGAGAAATTTATCATAAAATTATTTTGAGCAAATCCAAACATTTCGTCTATTAATATTTTAAGGACACTATTGGCCTCTTCATCGCTAATTGAACAATCTAGCCCCTACAACAATAGTTTAAAATTTCCCAGTCTGAGAGCACATTATCAAACTAAGGTGTGCTTCAGTTCTTTAGAACCAAATCCCCTATTACCAGAGGTGACAGAATACGGATGGAAATTTGAGGAGGCAGGTGATATCCCTAATTTTAGCAACACTTCCAGCATTTCCTTCGGATACAAAATTATTTATTGCATGTGGATGTAAAAACGGTAAATTATTATTAGATTAAATATGTACATAATAAAACTTAATCAAATAATTTTTTATTAGATTGTATGGAAGGAAAGCTTGTACACGTAGAAGAAATTAAATAGGTTGCATAGGATCATGCAAAAATTACTATTGGCAATATTGAAGTCATTGTGTCTATTTCTGAAGAAGGTACAGGCAGTGAAGATGAATAAATTTTATTATTATAAAGATTTTTTTTACATTTTGAGTTTTTGTATTTTGAATAAAAGCTAGTCCTTTATTTAATATCAGTTGCATTAAGTATTTGATTTTTTTTCTACTGCTTTATTGCCTAGCAGCCAGCGTATAGGAAAAATAAATTTCAGTATAATCGAAAATGTCTTCATTGACTTTATTCAAATAATAATAGCTATTATCATTATTAGCATTCTAATCCGTAATGTGTAAAACCACTTATTGTATTGTACAATAGGCGAGAAAGAGAGGGAGCTATGAAGAAAAGTGAGATGCTAGACTACTGGTGCAGCGCGAGATCCGACGATCGTGGCTAGAAGAAAATTTCTTTTTTACATTTAATTCTATTTGTCCATTACCATTTGAGAACAAAAATTTATTCTTGCACCTATATATTCTAGATACTTAAGGCAAACTTTTTGCAAGAATAAAATTTTTTGATTTGAGCCTTCATTTCGGAGAGAATGCGAGGTGAATACAAAAATGAATATATTTCAATCAGATTTTGCCTAGGTTCGAAGGGAGATATTTCAATTTTTTGATTTATTTTGCCGGAAGGGCCAACGTAATCTGCATATTTCAAGCAATGATAAAAAATATAATTCGAACAAAAAGGTAGATGAATTTCATATGAAAACATTCATATCCTGCACGTTCATACAATAATCTTGATTTTTAGGTATATTGCCCTTTTTCCCGCTCTAATTTTTGACTCCCTTCGGATTTTGAAATAATATAACAAAACCTTCATTCTGTGAAAATTTCAGCTTGTAACCCCGAGTTGCCCACAAAAATCATTTATAGAAGGCTTTTACTGCGTTGGGCACTCTACTAGTAGGCGTGCGAGAAATCGCGCTCGTCGCGTACGCGTAGAAGGCGCGCGGCCAAAGCATCGGCGTCGCCTGCGTGTCGCGCGCGCGGCTCGTCAGGTATGTACGCACCTTTAGGATTTTTTACCTTCCAGTATTCGCGCAGCAATTTATTGCGCAAGTGCTCTTTCGGGATAAATTCTTAGTATCCCAGAAGTAGAATGCAGTATTTTCTGAAATTGCGCATGGAGATACAAATGACTTTATTTGAAAAGCAACTTCTAATGAAAAAATAAACATAACCAAACGGAATTAAGGAGTGCTACAAAAAATGGTAAGGAGTGCTACAAAAAATGGCAATATGTAACAGATGAAAGTATAAAATTAAAAACGGAACAATTCGGATAAAGTGTAAAATGGTAATATATTAAAAAAGTTAATCGTAGCCATGTTCGTCATAAGTTATGTAGAAATCCCGCATATTCTTGTGATGATCTTCACAAATGCAGTGTATGCAGATATTCCTTGTTCTTTTGGTTTTGCTTTTACGTGGGCATATATTAACCTTACACCTCAACATTTGTATTTTGGGTCTTGCCCTACATTGGAACCCTGGCTTGATTATGTTGGTTGCTTTATATCAAGAAATATATGACTTCGATTCTTATTTGCTTTAAAAATAAATCAATTTTGGCTTATTTGCCTTATTTGTGGCTTCATCAAACTTAAATGTAAGTTTCATGAAAAGTTCAATCGGACAACATTTTCATTGGGTTGATTCAACTGATTAAGCGCATGTATTTTCTAAACGTTTATCAAATCAAAGAAATTAGTAAGACGCCATGTTCTACCGTTCCTTAGAATATTGTAAGAACCATACATTTGGTCAACCACCCCAACACTATATTAATGTGGTTGTAAACTATTACCATGACAATATCTTAGTCATGCTTGCCATGAATATATCATGAATAATAATGACAGAACTTTTTCCCTTTTTGGGACAAAAGAAACCAGTGAGCAATCGTTATGAAAACCAAACTAACTGCTACCAGGTTGCCCTTGAATAACATTTTTCAATCTTGGGAGATTTTTCTTTTATATTTCTTATTCGAAAAGCGAAACGGTCTTGCATATACTTCCATTTTCAAAGTATACATATTATTCAGACCTTAAGGCAAATATCTTGACTCAGTATTTTGCAAATTTTTATAGAATGTATTGCAAGAAAAACAACAATTTGTTTATAAATTGTTAGATATGGCTATGATTCCGGAATAAAGGACTTCTTACACTTCTCACACAAATTCATAAGATCTTCCACATGTAGCCGTAATTTATTTTAGCCCTTTGTCTTCATTCTTGATGAGTATTTATGCCTTCAAAGCATGTTTAACGCAAAAGCAAGTGATTATGACATTGTACAGTAAAGAATGTCAATGCCAGTGCATTTATTCTTCAAAGGTATATCATATTCCTAATTTGTAAATTTCCAAAAATTCAACACTTCAAAAAGTGCTTTGGTCTTACATGTGCCGATTGGTCGTGCATCCCTTTCGCGTTGAAAACATTATTTTATCTTGGTATTTATTTTATTTAAATTTCGCTTACTCTCAGTGAGAAAATTAATGAAATCTTCTAAGATGCCTTTTGCGTTATCTGCTCCATTTACTGAGACCGGCTTTTTCTCAAAAATATTATGCATCCTGGTTCTTGTATTAAGTCAAGCAATTTTTCTCAATTTCATGAAACGATTCATTGATATGTAACATGGCACATCATCATCATCAAACCACCATCCAAATTTACCATCAACAACAGGTTCATCATTATCGGCGGAGCGTCTGCTCACAAGTTAGGATTTTTAGCCCTCCAGTAGGTACTCGTGATGCAATTTATTGATGATTTGTATCCCAGTAGTAGAATGAAGTATTTTCTGAAATTGTGTATATTATAGATACAAAGATTTTATTTGAAAAGTAACTTCTAATGAAAAAACTGCTACTAAAGAAACAGCAATATACAATAGAATAAAGTATAAAATTGGAAACAAAACATTTTGAATAAACAGTAAAATGGTTATATTATAAAAGAGGTAATCGTAGCCATATTCATTGTAAGTTATGCAAAAACCCGCTCCCGCATATTCTTGTGATGGTCTTTACAAATGCAATGTATCCAGACGTTCCTTGTTCTTTTGCATTTTTTTACATTGAAACCTTGGTTTGAACGTATTGGTTCCTATATATCAAGAAATATACAACTTACTTCTCTTATTTGTTTTTGAATTGAATTAATTTAGCTTCCTTTCCTTATTTATGGCTCCATTAACTTTAAAGAATTCATGAAAAGTCCTATCGGACGACATTTTCATTAGGATTAATTTAATTGATGAAGTGCATTTATTTCCGCGAAGTTTATCAAATATTGCACCTTGAAATATTGTAAAAACCACACATTTCGTCAATCAAATCAACAACATATTAATTTGGTTGTAATCTGTTACCATGATAGTATCTTAGTCATGCTTGTCATATGTCGTGGATAATAATAACAGAAATGTTTTTTCTTTTTGGGAACAAAGCAAACAAGGATGCCATCGTTATTAAGAGCAAATTAGCTGCTATCAGGTTGTCCTTGAATAATATTTTGGACAAATTTCTCTCTTATTTTTCTTGTTAAAAAAGCAAAACTATCCTTACGACTGAATTCCTGCATATTCATATTCAAGGTATACCTACATACTATTCAAATCTTAAGGCAAACATCTTGCTTCCATATTTTGGAAGTTTTGATGGAACATATTGCCTGAGAGGGCACTCACCACGAAAAACAATAATTTTTTGTGCATTAATTGCTAGATTTGGTTTAGGTATAACGGACTTCTTACACTTCTCAACAAGCATCTCTAAGATCTTCCGTTCAGATTTTTGATTTGTCTTCGTGCTTGATGTGTATTTATATCATCAAAGCGTAGTTAACGCCAAAGAAAGTGAATTCAATCACGTCCTTATACAGTAAAGAGGGTCTGTAGTATTCCTGATTTGCAAATTCCCAAAAATACTACACTCCAAAAAATGCTTTGATCCTACATGCGCCGACTGGTCGCGTATCCATTTCGAGTTGAAATGAATCTTACCTTATCTATGGACGTGTTTGTTGAGTTAGTTACAATTGGATAATACTATCAGTGACAAAAATATTGAAACCTTATATATTACCTTTTGCGTTTTCTGCTCAATTTGCTGGGACCGGCAATTTCCCAAAAATATTATTATGTCCTAGGTCATTTTTTTCATCTCTTGAAACGATTCCATGATATGTCACAAGGCACATCATCATCATCATCATCAAACCATCATCCAAATTGCCCGTCACCAACAGGGTCAATATTATCTATCTTGTTCGGAATCTGTGTTATGTTCAACTCTTCGCAGTAATATCTGTTTTTGGTGATTTTGGTTGCCATATATCAGACATTAGAATGCAAAATAAAAGGACAAATTTAAAAATATGTAAAATAAACTTACCAAAACTGTAACGTCAGCGATTGCGCGGAATATAAATGTATCCTAGTTGATAAATTTGTCCGGTAATTATATTGTAAGACGAAACAAACAACCAAGCTCCGTTAGAGTTAAGAGCAAACTAATCTTGAAGCAGTGTTCCTAGGTCGGAGATTTTAATTTCCCTAGAGAAATCTCAAAAAGTTTCCTAGAATTTCCCAAGATATCTTAATGTCAAAAGAATTTATAAAATTTTCCTAAAAAATTTATGATTTATTGATTGATTGATTATACGTTAATACAGTTCATTGGGTAAAGGTTTGTAGTGTATTGCAATTTCTGTTTAATTGATTTAAGCGAACTAAAACTTTTTAAAAAAAGTTCTGAGAGAAAGAAGCATGAAGTTGTGTGAAACTAAAACATCGAACTACATAGTAATAAAGTGCTATAGATACAGCACTTATAATTACGTTATTATTTGACAACCATACACCTGAAAACATGAACATGAACATGTGTTTTGTAAATTTCCTTAAAAATATATTCAGATCTAATTATTTCCACAAATTATCGCACGTAATATAAATTCCTTATTGTCAAAAAATTTCACAATTTCTTCACAAAGCTAGAGTAGAGTGCAAAACATACAAAACATATATGTATAAACGCAAATAGAAACATACAATGAAAAGGAAAAGAAAAACCACACTATACAAAACCTCATACAATTATTGTGCAATTTGTTCTGGTCAAAATTTCCTGAAATACTATATAAAATAATAAATATCAACGTACTTAACTATTTAAACATCAAATACTAAACACGAAACATTTGCGTATAAAGCTTTCTCTAGTAAGTATGATCTCAAAGCTCTGCGAAATGCGGGAAAATATGTCATTGGCTTCATTTCAAATGGCAAATAATTGTGCATTTTTTGCATTATACAGTATAGAACTTTTAACTAACTCTGAGCGTGCAGTTGGCAGATAAAGATCTTACGCCGTATTCTTAAGTGGATAGTTGTGAGATGGCCTTACTGGAATATCAGATACGTGCTTGCGGGTTAAGCAAACGGATTCAAATATGAATAACGAAGGAAGAGTTAATATTTTAAGTCTTTTAAAGAAATCCTGGCAGTGAGTTTTACTGTTTAGTTTCAATGAGTATCGAACAGCCTTCTATTTTAGTTTGAAAATACGCTCAAATTGAGTCTCACAACACGTACCCAAGAATGGAAGGGAGTACCGGAGGTGCGACTCAAACAGGGTATAATAGACTGTTCTAGAGATTGACACCGTTCATAGCGCAAAACAGGCAGAACTTAATTATTCTGATAAGGCTTCGATGTGCAAGCCCCACTTTAAATGATTGTGCAAAATAAGGTTCAAGAATTTCACAGGTTCAACGACGTCAATAGTAGTATTATTAAGTACAAAAGATTGCAACGTATTTTTATATGACAAAACTTTAGTTTTAGAAACGTTGAGGCACAGGAGATAAGAATCGCACTATGACTTAATGGTGATTAGGTCACTAGATACAGTTCTGTGATGCGCCATAATATACGGGTGGCTCCAAGTGAAACTAGTATCGTCCGCAAAGAGACAGATTTCACCGCTAATATCCAGACAAGCAACGTCGTTGATAAACATCAGAAACAAAATAGGGCCTAGTACTGAAACCTAGGGTACTCCACAATATATTGGCTTGCAAGAATAAGACATCGACGTATCAACCCTCAGAAGCTGACTTCTGTTGTTAAGATATGATTTAAACCATTCGAGAGGCACTCTTTTGAATTCGTAGTACCGTTATTTGTTAATTAATATATTATGATTTACATAATCGAAAGCTATAGAGAAATCACAGAAAATTCTTGCTGTGGAGTGATGGTTGTTCAGGTTGGAATATACATAACTAAAGAGGGAAAACATAGCATCATTTGTGAATTTGTTACTTAAAAATCCAAATTGATGGGGAGTAAGTATTTTATATTGAGAGAGAAAACATAGAAGCATTTTTTAACCAATCTTTCAATGATCTTTGATAATGAGGGAAGGAGTGCAATTGGGCGATAGTTCGAAGCTTGGCCATTATCTCCTCCTTTATGCAAAGGAATAATTATTGTCGTCTTAGGGCAGTTTGGAAAAACCCCATTTTGGAATAACTTGGTAATTAAAGTAGTAAGATGGTTTAATGTGCAATCCGGTAAGTTTGAGAATATTTTCAGAGTAAGCCCATCAGTCCCAGACCAGGATTTGTTTTAATTTCTTTAATAGTACTGCGAAGCTCAGCTAATGCTATATGCTTAAAGAAGAAACTGTGTAAATTCACATTAGCATTAGGGACATATGAAAGTGGATCATGAGAAGGAGTTATGGTGTTTATTAAATCTTAAGCCACATTTACAAAGTAACTGTTTAGGTTCTCAGGTGAATAAGCGATTCTGCTAGACGAAGAAGTCGTATGTATGATTCTTTAGCAACGTTACCGGATTTAGCCAGACGCTCATTATAATAAATGTCCTTGGCAGCTTTTATAATCTTATGATGGACTTTTCTGTAATCACGTAATCGTGGAAGAAGACGCTGTCCCTCTGTTTTTAGGTGGAATAATTAACGCATGTTCTTTTCCGATGTGCGTGAGTTTTTAGTTGACCAGGGTTTATACTGATTTGAACGCCAGAGTAGATAAAGTTTTTATTAATCTAGAAAATTCGGTATCGACATCATAAGAGAGGACAACCCAGTAAGTTGTTACACATAAGTGCTTGACATTTAGAAAATGCATATCCGAAAAAATGCGGCATAATTTGCGCGAAGCATTTTTGCATTTAGATTTTACCGAAAATTCTGTTAACACTGCCTCATGATCAGAGAACCCCGAGTTAAAGACAGCACAGTTAACGAATTCTGGATCAAAAGATGACACGACAAAGTCTATACTACTAGAACTAGTTTCAGTTATTCTATTATACCAAAAGGGTCGAAAATGTACCGAAGAGATTCTTGAGCAGCACACACACACTGAAAAAGCCAATATTAAGATCGCCACTCAAAATTAATTTGCTTTTTAAAGGCAGGGACTCAAGCTCAGTAGTCTTTGACTGAATATATGCATGTCAGCGTCAGGTGTTCTCAGTGGCGTAGCTAGAAATGTGGGCGCCGGGGGGCAAGCCTATCCGCTGGCGCCTAAAACAAACCTATATTTTGTGTATATACGCAAATTAATCAAAAAATAATACATCAGAATATTAAACGTATATTTTTAAAGTTAAATTTCTTAACTCGCGCCGGGAGTAAAATTTGAAGGTCGCGATCCCGACACACGGCAGGCGAGCTGGCAGGGAACGGAAAACGGTCACGGACGTTTATTGTGATATCTTTGTTAGTTTACAAGATAAAAATACGGCATTTGCTCTATTATCTTGTCAAGACATAAGCGAAACTTTTATGAAGAATAGTTTTTTTTTTTCATTTAGGCCTTCCCTTTTTGTTAATTGTGATACCTAT
>MU182553.1:299021-312666 GCA_016904865.1 Pissodes strobi | reverse complement strand
GCGTTTAATTATTGTGATATCTTTGTTAGTTTACAAGATAAAAATATTTTTTTAAAAACTACTTTTTAACCAAATCCCAGGCTAGGGCGTTTAAGTTTAAGAAGTTTCACTTCTGATATGCGCATATAGTGCACACGCTTTTTTTATTTACAGGAATATGAATATAAAATATATAAACGGCAACCAACCAACAGGTACATACATATTTAAATATAAACGTAAACTAAACATCTGTAACCTTAATTAATTAATTAAATATTGGATTATTTGTCAAAATTAATTTTTGGACCAATTCATTTTCTATGCTTAGTATTGCTAGGCTATTTAGACTTGTCTGGCTAATGGTACCTCCTAAATACGAAACTCTAAAAAACACATACTTTTTACGACCGAAATTTTCGGAATTTTTGTCTTTGAAGTCGCACGCCGCCTTACGCAGCGTTTTTACAAATTTGCATGTACCAAATGCCGCCGCGTCGGGTGCTGAAATCGGTTAAGTTTTGTAAGCGTTTGTAGCGCTACAAAAGCTATCGCGCCATGTCTTCGCGATGCAATCAATTTGCGGCAGGAGCCCTAGTGGTCGAGAGGTCCAGAAGGTTAGGTCTCAATACGGCGGCTATCGGCGACCTGGGTTCAAACCCCGTTGCTTTTTTTATATTTTTAGGTTAAGTTTTTAAACAGATTTTTCTTGATTTTGGGTATGTCTTGGGTTAGTTTGGGTTGGCACCCGGTTAGTTCCCTTTTCTTGAGCCCCCGTAGCGAGCCGAGGGCCATGCGAAAAGAGAAGTATTATATAACAGCGTGTTCCAGGTACCCAAGTCAGTGAGCTTTTGTAGCGCTACAAACGCTTACAAAACCTAACCGATTTCAGCACCCTGGTGCGATTGTATATGAGGATGTGTAAATATGCCGCCGGGATATATCTTTTTATTCCACATAGAATAAATAATAAATGCCTAACACAAAATGTATTTGTTGGGTAAAAAGTTTAATACATATTTTGGTCTTTGATCTTTGATTGTATTATAGTTGAATTAATATAAAAACTCAGTTATGCTCAGGAGCATTGTTAGCATTAGCATATTTATAATTTCGGAGCGGCGCCTAATTTCCCTTGGCGCCGTGGGGCCTTGCCCCCCCTGGCCCGCCCGGTAGCTACGCCACTGGGTGTTCTGTAAATACAAAAAATATAGAGGTCATAAGCATTATGATAGGCGACGGGAAATTCAAATAATTTCTCAGACAATAAATTGTCGAACTTAGATACTGTCGAAAAGTCGTTGTTAGTAGTTCATAGTACCTCCATGAGATAAATTACTTCTATTAAATCTAGTTACTGTAGTATATTTTTTGATAAACACAGGCTCATCAACATCCAATGTTCAGTTATGGTAATGGTTTCTGGAAAATTAAGGTCTTCTAATAAAAGAAATCTGGTTTGTGTCTTAAGGACCTTAGCGCAAATTTATATAATTTAACGAAAATATCCTATATTACCAAGAATTTCCCATTTTCACCTTTACGGTGCAATTTTTCCCTAGATCTAGGCAAATTTCCCTACCAACGGCAACTGTTTTGAATATTGGCTTGACGCGGGAGTACTACACAAATGACTTTTGCGCACAATTGCCGAGTTGGCGTAAGTGAGAATAATTATAATAATTATAAATATAGTAATAATAATAAGAATTATAATATTAAAGATAATATTTTTCTCTATGTATACCTCTCCTGACTAATCCGAAGCAACATGTATCCAATAATAATAATAATAATAATAATACTTTATTCATCAAAGACATTTGAGAAAATGTATAGATGGGTCAGTATAAAAAAATAATAAAGCTATGTTACAAATAAATAACAATTAACATTAAACAATCAACGAGTATTGATTATTAATAAATTCATCGAGAATATATAAAGATTTAGAAACTAGCAATTGCTTCATCCTCCGCTTAAATATGTAAACACTAGAATAAACTAAAAACAGAGTTTCATCCACAATACCGAAACAGAATTTTTGCACTCAATGCGCGTTTCGCTAACCATGTTAGCATCATCAGGAGATGATTAAAACTTCAACCCAAACGTAGTTGACTTGAATAAACCTTAAGATTAATTGGAAATGAATTAAATAATGTAACGCCCAAACAGCGCAATGAATTTTTTGTTACATGAATGAAACATTGATGACGTTTTATCCATTAACAAAAACATTTACACACATCCAATATATAAATAATGAATAAACTGTCAGTAATTTAAATTTCACAAACAAATTTCTACAAGAAGAGGTAGGGGAGACACCCGCAATGACCCTAATAATTTTCTTCTGCGCAATAAATACATCTGAGACCAAGAAGATGCACCCCAGAAACAAATTCGATACGCTAGACGACTACTCGCCTGGGCTTAATAAAGGGACAATAACTGCTCAATATTAAGTACAGGGTGGCTCGAATTCGTGTCTATGCATGGGGAACTCGAAAACCGTAAGAGATACAGTGTCGGTCAAATTAAGGCAAAATTGCGCATTTAAGTGCTTAGCAATATGCCGTTTAGAAAGTTTTAAAATTCCGAGCATTTCCGGAGATATCCGGAAAAAACCGAAATTTTGAAAATTCGTTTAATTTTTTTCCTGGGCTTATTTAAAAACGGATTTCAAATTGAATTGCACTTTTGCATTGCCACATTTTCCGCTCTATCTAATGATGGTATCCGGTTTGAAATCCGACGTTTCGTCTTCAAGGGATCATCATCAACTTTCTTTTTTTAAATACAAACTTAAGTTTTTTTTTATCGTTTTTCAGATGATATTGGTGTTATTAATATGACTATGTGTTTTTATTTTTTTTATTGTTTTAATTTTTTTTAATTTTTTTATTTTTATTATTTTTTTTTAATTATATATTTTGCTTTGGCGTAATTTTAAATAATTTAACGTAAGTACTTTTGAAGTTTTTATATTCTATAAAAATATTTTTTTTTGTTTTTTTGTATTAAGTGGAAAATTGGAGCGTATTAAAAATAAAAAATAGTAAAATTATTTCTTACGAGAATATGACCATGAACTATTACTCAAACAATTTGCTAACTGCAGAGATAAAATATTCCCAAAAATGTATTTAATAGAGAACATCAACAATTTATAATCAATCTACGTGATACTATAGGAACTTTGATGGAAAAACATCTATTGGAATTTAGCCTATAAATAAAATGCACTAAGCAACTTGTTTGAGTAATAGTTCATGGCCATATTCTCGTAAAAAATAATTTCACTATTTTTTTAATTTTTAATACGGGCTCCAATTTTCCACTTAATGCAAAAAACAAATAAAATATTTTTATAGAATATGAAAATTTCAAAAGTACCTACCTTAAATTATTTAAGATCACGCCAAAGTAAAATATATAAAATAAAAATAATAAAAAAATAAAAAATAAAAACACATACTCATATTAATAACGCCAATACCATCTAAAAAACGACAAAAAAATTAAAGTTCTTATTTAAAAAAAGAAAGTTGATGATGACTTCTTGAAGACGAAACGTCGGATTTCAAACTGGATATCATCATTGAATAGAGCGGAAAAAGTGGAAATGCAAAAGTAATTAGATTTGAAATCCGTTTTTAAATAAGCCCATGAAAAAAATAAAACGATTTTTCAAAATTTCGGTTTTTTCCGGATATCTCCGTAAATACTCGGAATTTTAAAACTTTCTAAACGACATAATGTTAGGCACTTAAATGCGCAATTTTGCCTTAATTTGACCGATACTGTATCTCTTACGGTTTTCGAGTTCCCCATACATAGACACGAATTCGAGCCACCCTGTACATGGCACAAGATTCTAACCTGATAACACACCTGATTAGGCCTTCCACATAAGGCATCACAGTGCGGCCACGTCACGAGATGTTTATGTTTTCGTCTCGCGTTACGGAATTTTCGTATGGTTAATCAACCATAGATTTGCTTAGCTTGGGTTAGTCGTCCAATCGACGACTAACCCAAACTAACCAAATCTGTCAATATTGATTATATCGTATCGGCACCGGCATCGGTTCAAATTACTACAATAAATAGAGACTAACCCAAACTAACCGAAAGTCGGTTCGACGACTAGCCCAAACTAACCAAATCTGTTATATAACATATCGGAACCGGTTTAAATGACTAAGATAAGTACAAACTAAGTGAAACTGACTGAAAGTTGATTGGACGACTAACCCAAATTACCAAATCTATTAAAATTGATTATAACGTATCGGAACCGATTCAACTGATTAAGATAAGTTGAGACTAAGTGAAACTAACCGAAAGTTGAATCGACGAATAACCCAAACTTGCCAAATCTATTAAAATTGATTATTACGTATCGGACCCGCTTCAAATGAGTAAAATAAGGTGAGAATAAGTGGAACTAACCGAAAGTGGATTAAACTACTAACCCAAACTGATCAAATCTATCAAAATTGATTATAACGTGTCAGATGACTAAAATAAGTTGAGACTAAGGGAAACTAACCGAAAATTGATTGGACCACTAACTTAAACTAAACAAATCTATTGAAATTGATTATAATGTATCGGAACTACATTAAATGACTAAAATAAGTTGAGAATAAGTGAAACTAACCGAAAGTTGCTTCGACGACTAGCCCAAACTAACCAAATATTTTAAAACTGATTATAACGTATAGGAACCGGTTCAAATGACTTAGATAAGTTAAATCAAAGTGAAACTAACCCAAACTTGATTCGACGATTAACCAAAATTAACCAGATCTATTAAAATTAATTATAACGTATCAAAACCGGATCAAATGACTAAAATCAGTTGATAGACATAGACATAATGTTTATTTGACCACATTTTGTACAAAATTTTACAATTGCAGCAAGTCAGATATATGATGTACCTACTTAGAGAGTAACACGTATTAAAATTTTACCATAATTAAAATAACAGATAAAGCTCACTATAGGGGCATAACACAGATTTTTAGTAAATACACCTAAGTCAATAAAACGAGATTACTACATATAAGGCAATAAACCAAACAAGGAAACGAACATTAATTAAAGTTCAAAATACTAACTGAAACTAACCAAAACTTGACGGGACGGTCAATCCCCACTAACCAAATAAATTAAACTTGATTATAACGTATCGGAACCGATTCAAATGATTAAAATAAGTTGAGGCTAAGTGAAACTAACCGAAAGTTGAATCGAAGAGTAACCAAATCTCTTAAAATTGATTATACCATATCGGAACCAGTTCAAATAATTTTAATTGATTTGGATGGTTTGGGTTAGTCGTCGATTCAACTTTCGGTTATTTTCACTTAGTCTCATCTTATTTTAATCTTTTGAACCGGTTCCGATACATTATAATCAATTTTAATAGATTTGGTTAGTTTGGGTTAGCCGTTGATTCAACTTTCCGTTAGTTTCACTGAGTCTCAACTTTTTTTAATCTTTTGAACCGGTTCCGAGTCTTTATAATCAATTTTAATAGATTTGATTAGTATGGGTTAGTTAGTTTCACCTAGTTTCAACTTATTTTAGCCATTTGAATCGGTTTGATACATTATAATCAATTTGAATAGATTTAGTTAGTTTAGGTTAGTCGTCGATTCAACTTTTCGTTAGTTTCACTTAGTCTCAACTTATTTTAATCATTTGAACTGATTCCGAGACGTTATAATCAATTTTAATGGATTCGGTTGGTTTGGGTTAGTCATCCAAGCAATGTTCGGTTAGTTTTATCTAGTTTTAACTTATTTTAGTCATTTGAATCGGTTCCGCTACATTATAATTAATTTTAATAGATTTAGTTAGTTTGGGTTAGTCGTCGATTCAACTATTGGTTAGTTTCACTTAGTCTCAACTTATTTTAATCATTTCAACTGGTTCCGAGACGTAATAATCAATTTTAATAGATTTGGTTAGTTTGGGTTAGTCGTCGGTTCCGATACGTTATCAATTTTAATAGATTTGGTTAGTTTGGTACTTATGACAAAGAAATAGCAAGCAAAATCCTATTCTAGATGATTTTTCCGGTCTTGTCGCCTGCTTCACGTAACTTTATTACTATATCTATGCGCTGATCCGACTATAGATTTACCAATTTGCCTTTGCATTTTACATTGCCTCGTATATATTTTCACTGAAGTCCAATAAAATGTTAAAAATATAAATAAAATTAAGAATTTTCACAAATCCGCCCACTCTGCCTACACACGCACGACTTAATATACAACGGGGCGTCCTACGTGAGCGATTTGCAGCGAACGTGAACAACCGGAACGCAAATCAGTGGCGATGCCGTGCGACTATATTAATGATTCGTACTGCATCGCCGCGCCAGCACGCAGCGCTTCGAGTTCGCGTGCGCTGCAAATCGCCCACCCTGCCAACAATCTGCGGATTTTTGGCGGCTGGCTAAGAATATTTGGGGGAGTGGAGCTTATGTATACTTTGGTATTATCTACCACATTAAAATTCGATTTGCCGGTAACATTTTTAAAAATATTATCTATTGTTTTAAATGTAGAAAGCCCAGAATTCTAGTAGGCTTAAGTTAAAATTAGAAAGAATATACAAAAGCTTTGTAAAATTGCGATCATTGCCGTTTCTTCGAGAGTCTATACTCAAATCATCTGGTACATTAAATTGCACAGCACATACCTCAAATGAAAACTGAGTCAAGTCAATTACCTTAAAATTAATACCATGCCTAACCCAGGTGCATACCCCACCTATTCTAGAAACATTACGACAATAAAAAATACCAAGCCTAAAATTAAGAATATGAAACCACTCAATAGAGTCCCTAACGGCCCACGTCTCTTGCAGACACACAATATCTATGTCATATTCGGTTAAGTACTCTATATCTATACCATTCAGCTTATCATGGGTAAGACCCTGAATGATAATCGATCAAAAATGCGGGCTAAATATTAATTCCCTCTTTGAGCATCCGTCTGATGTAGGTAAAAGAAAATATTTACACAAGTGGCGAGTGGCCAAATATCACCATTTTTGTAAAATTAGATTGATGTACACATTTACTTTGGAAGATGAATATTGATTTGGCAACTTTGAACTTAATTTTTCACACAACACTTCCGGAAATTTAGGCTGCAAGAAATTTTCCAAACAGTTGACTGTTGTACTTGGATCTAGGCGATAAACGTGCACATAGGCAAATTTTGGAGCTGATTTTAAATCAGAACTAGAATTATGCCCGATCACAATTTTGTTCGAGAGTGACACTTTTTGTTTACTTTCATTTTTTAACCGTCGTTTACTTTGAACTGTGGCCCAGGACTTAGAGCTGGTGTCATCAACACTTGAGTTAGTCAAATTAATGTTTTCACTACTTCGCTAATGTTTCAGGTTTCAGTGTTGTGAATAGCGGCGGTGCGGCTATCTGCGGTACACTAATGTTTTGCGTATGGGTCGTTATTTGATTTTCAGCCGTGGTATTTGGTATATGATAACGCTGTTGTTGATCTGATTATTGTTTTTGTACTTGTACGGGTTGTACTATATCGACATCGCTGTGCGACAAATTCTTTTCGATCACCTTAGATGACGCTCCCTTGGGGGATTGGAGTTGATTATTAACTATAGTTTGTTTCAAAGACAGATTTTCTGTGGTCAATATGCCGACTATAATATCTTTATCCCTTATTATAGTACACTTATCTGCAATAATCCTTTCTTTTTCCATCAGCAAATCCTTGAGAAATCGGATTTCCTGAGCCGATATCCGTTTGTTTCCCTCATCACTAACTGTCATGGCCGACGAAAATGACGAATCAGAATCTTCAGGTTCTTCGCAACACAAAACATTATTGGCCTCCTTCAGCATATTTTTCAATTAAAAGCAGCGATTATGGTACACTAATTTAGCCTTAGAGCACTGAATTGTGTTTCTTAGAGTACTTCTGCTGCATAGTTTACAGACTGGTTTAGCAGCCGCATTATCAACGTCCTTGCCGGACGACGCGACGCCATCATACCCATGCTCTTTGGTTGCCCAGAAGTGAGTTTACTGACCTTTCTTGTACTATTTGTGTACTAACTAACCAAAGAGATCTTCTCAAAAACAATATTCACAAAAAAATGACACACTATAGCAAAATGTAAAGCAATGTATTGCAATTTTAAGCTTAGAGCTCAACAACCCAGATCCATTGTTACCAGATAGAAGAGAGAAAGCTACAAATAGCTTTAAGCTCCGATCCGAGGTCATACTATTTGGGTTGAAGGATGCTGCTGGAAGTAAAAAAGTGGCAGTCGATTCCAAAATAGAAAGAAAGAAAAGAAATAAATAGAGGTGTACCACACGCGAGGAATACAAGGTTAATTAAAATAATCTATATATTTCTAACATTTTGGCTAAGCACTTTTTCGCTGATTTCATACTCCAAAACATTTGATAATTTCAACTTTGGCGCTAACCGAGGAATATGATAAAAATTCTACAAGTATTATAATGGATAAAAACCATAGGTTCATTTCGGAATTTATGCTTGGTCGATTTTTGTTTAATTATGTTTTCAATTTTGAATACACATTTTAGGTGGAAAATTTTTCCATCATATATTAGCATTGTTGTTTTTACCATTTCTCTCTGTTTGACAATATTTCCTGGAATCAAAATGTTATAAAGATGAGCCACTATTTTATGACACCTGTTTACAACCTAAAAGCTAATTCGCTAAAGTATTTATTAGCTACTAATGAAGTTTTGTAAAATATGGAACAAAGCAGATTACCAGAATTTACTATTCAGATAAATATGTTCAAAATACATGCATTAAACTTGTATACGTTATCCAGTAAAATATTCGATATATGTTCTGAGATATAGATATGATTTATAGATATTTCAGCAGCCGGTACGAATAACAATTATTAAATTACCAATAAATTACTGTTAAATAATTTACTTATTATAGCTTTCATTATTTGAGCCAATTGAATAATGATTATCCATTAACTACCAGACTACGACCAATTACAGGGATATCCGTTGCTAAGCAATATTCCTTAGGGACTAATCGTGCACAAAGAACGTTGTTGCGCTTAAACATTTTCAGTTTGATACGATCGAAATGGTACAATTTGATATATTTTGTGTAATTTTAATGAAAGTTTGTGGTGAAAAAAATTATCTCAAGTGATGAATCACTAGCTCTCTGGAATGCCATCAGAGGTAGCTGCCAAAATAACAATGCAGCTTTGGCTCGAAAAATCTCACAGAAATTACAAAATGTTATGATGATATGGCACTTTATTTATAAAATTATTCTAAATTAAATAGTTTTGTTACTGCTAGAGTGGACATATATTATATTTAAAGGAAACGCATGACCCAAGATTCAAAGAACCTATATATCCAATACTGTGTTATCAACAAAGCTTGCAAACAAAAATAATTTGTACAAAATAGTCGTACAAAAAGTATAGTATTCTACTCGCATGTAATGGCTATTACTCATTACCATCATTATATACAATTATTGATTAATGCATGCATGCTATGCTATTATAAAATTAAATAGCCCCAATATATTTAATGATATTTTAATAGCAGATATGCACGAGATATATTTTACATATTAGTTATATAATTTGAAATATTCAATAAGCTTAAACACCTTTCTGAAAATAAGTATTATGCAAATTGATCAAAAAGAGTAGGAGGGATGAGATAAAAGAGAAAATATCAATTTATAGTTTTTTTTATTTATTTAGTAAATCGCACTACTGGAAATGATAATAGAGGAAATGCTGCAAAAATAAATACAAAACCAAGGAGCAAGTTAAAATGAAAAGAAAGGTTGATTTTAATTAGCAAGAATTCGATCAGCAAGCGTAGAGCGGTCTTAGTTTGTCCGATGGGTGTTTTAACAAAACTTTTGTTGCTGTCTAGGGTCTAATGAGTCGTACGGGAATACGAGAGATTACATTTGCCGAACTGGGCCACAGAAAATAAATCGTCGAATTATATTGTAAAGGAAGCTAATTTTCTTTGAATTCTATTTGTCCTTTTATAATAGTATTTGAGAAAGGGGGGTCACTGTAATGTCAATAATGCGACGTACTACACTGTTTTTGAGGTGAGAATTTCTTTTGGAGCATTAAGCACACTTTTTTTCCTGGGTAGTGAATGAGATTCAGTCGTCACGCATGACGTGTTAAGCTTGGCTATGTGACGTACATTCGAGTAAAATCGGAGCTTTGGCCACACGAGCGGCTTTTTTTCTGGTTAGTGCGCGTCACTCATCATGCCTAACGACTCAGTCGGGCGCAATAAGTGTTTTTTTAGGTAACACTTGGAGACCATCGATAGTCAATTGTTTTTGGCATTCGACTTTCCGTTTTCGAATTATTACGTTAAATGTGCGATTTTTCAAAATTTGGTGAAAATAAAATCATGTTGAAATTGGCGACAATCGGAAAATGGAGAATTTTTTTCTTGGCGCGTATATTATTGAAAAAGGGGTAATTTGGGTCAAACTAGCGCCGATAAAGTCGCCAGGATGAAAACACATAGACGATAGTTCGATAGGGAATTTAGAGGACAAAACTCATTGAGAATGCTTCTCTTCTCAAAAATGTCGGGAAATTGTACTTTTGAGAAGAATGAAGGTTTTTATTTATTTTCTCGAAAAATATATTTTATTATAAAAAAATCGATTACTTGACGAGAATTTACGTTAAAATCGTACAAAAAGACACTTTAGATATGATAATGTCTTTTATATAGGGTGAGCAAATTAAATTTAAAACTTTCGCCATTTGTAGTTTTGACACAACACGAGCGATGGTATTACTATTGAAGATAAATTTTTTAAAAAAACTAATTTTTTCTCCGATTGACAGCAAATATTAATTTTGCAGACACATATCAATCAGCAAAGTATTACTTTTCCTGCCTTGGCAGCAAAGTCAGTACTTTGCTGCCTAGGCAGCAAAATGATTAGTCTCCATGGGAATAAAACGTTTGACATAAAGTTGTCAAACTATAATTATTATGTACATATACATTTCCATAGCAACCCACCATTCCAACAATTGCGATTTTTATTCAATTTTGGATTCATTTATCACTGCAGGAAAAATAACAAGATTGTGGGAATTGTAATAATTTGCAAATATACAATATACATATATCATTATAAACAATCGGAGAAAAAATTATATGTTCCACTCGGCAGCAAAGCAGATTGACTGCCTTAGCTGAATTCCTGAACTATCAGCCGCGGCAGTCAATCTACTACTTTGCTGCCTAGTAAAACAAATAACTATTATTCAAAATAATTCTACACAAAAGTAGTGCTTTTGGATAAGTGGATATGTTTCAATAAGACTGCAATTTCTATGATTTTCAAAAATTCATAGCTCCGAAACTAGACATAGAAACTAATTTAAGCAAACACGTGTAACTTTTAGTGATTTGTACTATACTATCCAAAAAAAATATGAAAATTGCCCGAGAACCATTTTCTCATGTATTTGGTGCGGGGTTGTTTTCGAAATATACCTTAAATTTTGGAACTATTTATCAGTGCCAATCTTTTTAGAGTAATGACTGTGTCCCTATTATCCCTATTACTAAAATATTGTCCAATGAACCAGAAAGCTTAGAAAATGTCTATGAAGAATGGTTCAAGAATTTGGTATTCAAGAATAAAAAGCAGAATGGGAAGAATCTGCTAATTTAACAAATCTCGAAATTATTTACGATAGGGACACGGACATTACTTTAAAAATATTGTCACTGGTGGAGGCTATTTTGAAGTCAATCCGACTGAATTGTAAATTAATGAGATAAAATAGAAAAAAATAATTTCCAATGAATCGGAAAAACTAACGAAAATGTTCAAGAACGTTCAAGAATTTGATATTTAAGAATATAATGCAGTATAAGGAAGATTCTGCTTATTGTCAAGATCTCGAAACCGTCTACGATAAGGACTCAGTCATTACCCTAAAAATATTGTAACTGATGAAGACTATTTTGAAGCCGAAACGTCTAAATTTTAAATAAATGTTAAAAAACCGAAACATTTAATTCAATGAACTGTAAATCCCAACGAAAAATTTTAAGAAGGTTATATGTTGAATGGTTCAAGTATCTTGACCCAAGAATTTGGTATTTTTGAATATAATGCAGAATAACGAAGACTCTGCTAATTATCAAGTTCTCGAAATTAGAATATCTATAGACGGTGTCGAAACTATCTATGATAAAGACTCAGTCGTTACCCTACAAATATTGTCACTGATGAAGACTATTTTGTTGCCGAAACGTCTAGATTTGAAATAAATATTATAAAACGGAAAAAAATATTTCAATGAACCGGAAAGATCAGAGAAAACGTCTATGAAGAATATATATTGTATTCAATAAGAATTTGGTATTTAAGACTTTAATGTAGAATAAGGAAGATTCTGCTAAATATCAATATCTCGAAACCGTCGCCTAAAAGGACTCGGTTATTACCCCGAAAAGATTGTTACTGATGAAGACTATTTTGAAGCCGAAACGTCTAAATTTTAAGTAAATGTTATAAAACGGAAGAAAATAATTTCCAATGAACCAGAAAACCCAAAGAAAATGTCTGTGAAGGATATATGTTGAATGGCTCAAGAACCTGGTATTTAAGATTATAATGCAGAATGGGGAAAAATCTGCTAATTATCAAAAACTGGTATCCGTCTGCGATAGAAACACAGTCATTTCTCTAAAAAGATAGTCAATAATGGAGGCTATTTTTAAGCCAAAACGTCTGATTTGCAAATAAACAAAAAAAACCATTTCCAATGAACCAGAAAACCCAAAAAAGAAGTTTATATAAAATATGTGTTGAATGGTTCAAGATCCTGGTATTCAGCAGCATAAAGCAGAATGGGGAAGATTTTGCTAATTGTCAAGATCTCGAAACCGCCTGCGATAAGGACTCAGTCATTACCCTAAAAAGATTGTCAATGATGAAGGCTATTTTGCAGCCGAAACGTCTAAATTTTATATAAATTCTATAAAATGGAAAAAATCATTTCCATTATTGGCTCTTTGCATTACATTAAAACAAAATTCAGCTCTACGAAACTCATCTCCGTCTCGTAATTCCTGATGTTTTTGCTACTTGTAAGGGTGATATTTATATTTTCTCAGTTTACGCCGCACTGTGGTGTGACACTTATCCACAACTTCACCAAGACATCTGGTGCTAGGGCCACTATTCTCCTCGACATGAAGAAGGATTTCCAAATCCGCGTTATTTTCCTGCTCTTCGGCTCCGGCAATCGGTCTCGAGCAGTTGCAATTATGAATTACAGTGCCTTCTTTCTCGAAACGTTGAACAACACTACGCACTGTTGACTTGCTGGGTACAGGTCTATCAGGAAAATTCACGGCAAACATATCGGCTATTGCCCGAAAACTGTTACCGGAATAATACCATTTAATCATGGTTACTTTTTCTTCTGTTGTGTAGAGCATTTTTAACAAATATAAAATACGAAATCGCTTGTTAGTTATTATAATTTGACATCTACTGGTGGTTTAATTGAGAAAATTATAAGGATCGCATTTTTGTACCAC
>MU182553.1:281953-298621 GCA_016904865.1 Pissodes strobi | reverse complement strand
AATTTGAGGTCACTTTGAAACTTTAAGAACTTTCTTAAAAACGAACGGATCTTCACGAGCCATGAAGCTTCCAAAAGGTTGCTGTATTGTCTTTGAAAAATGGCTGTTCAAAGTAACTTTAAGTCATTAGGTGATATTATACGGTGTCCTTCAAAGAACGTTTGAAAGTTTTTAAAAAAGTAGAATAGGCGCGTTTTACGTAGAAGTACGAAACTTAATTTTCAATACCATTTTTAGCTAAAACAAGTCTTCTGATCAACAAACCTTAATGGGGAAACGTTGTGATCTCTTTTTATTAAAGAGACAGAAACAATTTTGTAAAACAGTATATTTTTAATGTTACACGTAACTCATCAGCATCAGTGGGTGTTCAATTGTGATAAAATCAAATACAGCCAATAAGTGTATTCAAAAACAAAACAAATTATACAGGGTGAATCAAAGATTTGTTGTTTCCGATATTTCATCCTATTTTTATGATTTATGCGACCGTATGTTTACTTCTCTATTTGTTTAAGCAAATCTTTAAGAAACGTTTAAATGTTTATATTATGTGCAGGGTAAAGGAAAAGATGCAAATGAAAAATAAGAGAGAGCGTTTTTTTAACTTTTAATCAAAAACAATACTAACTTATACAAGACTAAAAAACACCGTCATGCCATTAAAAGATACTCAATAGGTTGTGTCAATGATCTAAGTCTGCTTGTCGTAGTACCCATCAAGCTTCCGATACATACAGCGGCGAATATGGAGAACTCCAGGTAAAGAAACACGATTAAATAATGTACAGGAGGTTCATTCATACAGAGGCGGAACTGTTATGGTTTGGGGTGGGATCACTATGGGAAGAAGAACCGACCTAATTTGGCTAGACAACTTTTTTAACGCCAATCGCTATGTAGAAGAAAAACTCCAACGAGTTGTCATTCCATATGCAGCCACCCTTGAGGACAACTTTGAGCACGATAATGCGAAGCCGCACATCGCAAGAAGGGTAAAAACATTTTTAGAAGGTAATGCTATTGAGGTATGGCCATGGCCCGCCCAGTCCCCGGATTTAGAACCGATAGAATATGCATGGGACATGCTCCAAAGAAGAGTTCTAAGGAAAGAAAGTCATTTAGAAAACCGCGACCAACTCTTCGCTGCTTTACAGAAAGCTTGGTGAGCAATACCACAAGCATACTTAGAGCATTTGATACAAAGTATGCAAAGAAGGTGTAGAGCCGTCATTAATAATCGTGGTGAGCACACAGCCTATTGAGTATCTTTTAATGTTTTAATGGTGTTTTTTATTTTGTGTAAGTAAGTATTGTTTTTAGAAAATGTTAAAACAAACCCTCTCTCCTATTTTCCACTTGCATCTTTTACTTTACCCTGTACATAATGTAGCAAATTTAGCGTTTTTCAAAAATTCACATAAAGAAATGGAGATGTAAACATACAGTCGCATAAATCACAAAAAAAAGGACATTTAAATATCGGAATTAACAAAGTTTTGAGTCATCCTGTATAATTTGTTTCGTTTTCGAGAACCCTTATCGGCTTTAGTTCATTTTATCACAATTGAATGACCACTAATGCTGATGTGTTACGTGTAACGTAAAAAATATAGAGTTTTACAAAATTGTTGCTGTCTCTTTAATAAAACGACATAACAATGTTTCCCCATTAAGGTTTTTTGAACAGAAGACCTTGTTATAGCTAAAAATTGAAATTGAAAATTATATAACAATACATAAATAAAACTGTAAATGTAACAAACTAAAACAGAAATTTATTGAGGCATATTCAATAAGACTAGCAGTAGGCTATATATTGTAAGCATAGTAAGCAATCTTTAGACACAGCCGTCTTGCACCGGAACTCTTCATTCCTCTATAGTGAGCACATTATACTAAGTATTTCGTGAATAGTTTGAAATTTCTTCGGCTCTCTAATAGTTTATTATAAAACAATGTACCCTTCTATCGCATTGAAATTTGAGTAAAATCAAACTGATATAATATTGCAGTATTAAGGGCGTTGTTTGGGATAACCGTGTACTACGCTTTATTAATATGTGCACTGTACATTTTATTATTTTATTTTCAACAAATAATTCGCATTAAGACACTGAAAGTTGTTGTCACGCAAATTATTTTTTGAGAATAAAATAATAAAATATACAGTCCACATATTATTAAAGTGTAGTACGTAAACATGTATAACACTTTATTAATATGTGGACTATATTTTATTAGTGTATTTTCAACAAATAATTTGCGTGACAACTTTCAGTGCCTACTGCAAATGAATTTTTAAAGCTGCGGCATTGTCAGATTGCTTTTTAGCTTATTCATCTTAGACAGGCGTACTATTAACTTAATTTGGGTACTTAATTCATCAAAATTAATGTGTATGCAATAAAAGTTCCTAAAACTATAAATACCCAAATGGTTAAAAAGTATCTTTTAAAGTACCTAGTATGATAAATTAGGGCATAGTAAACTTATTGATGTACCGATTTCAACTAGGTATGCTGATGATATATGAAGATCATATATTATTAATTGTTTTGATTGGTATGTACCTCCAGTCACTGCTGATTTTCAGAATATTTTGCATTTCTAGGTTTTTACTTCGGCTTGATGTAAAGCAATCATTTAACGATTTGAAACCAATTCTGATACTTTTTTAGGCTGCAGCAACTCCTTGTAATTCATTATCATTAAAATTATAAAATTTGTTTCAATAATAACCTTTCAAGCCCAGCTTGATTACCTTTAATTTGCACCAAGTGTTTGCTTCGGAACAAATTGTTGCTCGCAGCCATAACGATTTACCTTAGCAATACTTTCCGTTTCACACGATTAAATACCTTTTCCAGGTCAGCAAACATTGTTAGCGTAGTCCCTCCTTCCTTTCCCATATTGTAATATTTCAATGTCGTTATGTATGGCATGTAGGTCTGAAATCCGAGTTAGTTATTGATTATTAAAATATGGATCCCTTTCCAGTGCCAGATTTAATAATATTCCGCGATATAAGCAAAGTTGAATAAAGAAAAAAATTTTGGTTTTATTAAAGCGCAAAATCTTACTAAAACAAAGGGTGAATGAAATATGATACAAATTGTCGTTTTTAATTATCGATAGGCTGCTTATATCGGTTAGGTTAGTTTGGGTTAGTTGGCGTTTGTATCACTACAAAAGCTCACTGATTTGGGCACATGGAATAAACTGTTATATAATATTTCACTTTTCGCATGGCCCTCCGCTCGCATCGCTCTCTACGGGTGCTTAAAAATAGGGAACTAACCAGGTGCTAACCCAAACTAACCGAAGACATACACAAAATGAAGAAAAAAACTGTTTAGAAACTTAGCCTAAAAAAATAGTTTGTTTGTGACCTGTGGTTCTTTTAATAGTGTTAAATTATGATTGTGAGTAATATTTTTCAAATTTAATTTTTATGCAAGTTCCCCATTGGCAAGTATATGGCCCTCCGCTCGCTTCGGGGCTCAAGAAAAGGAAACGAAACGAACCAAGCACTAACCCAAGCCATACCCAAGAGAAACCCAAAAATCAAGAAGAAAAAGTTGTGTGTGCTTAAGACCACATGATAGAAGTGAAAACTTCGACAAGCGGGGACATCGTTTATCACAATTTCGATCCGAGCCTTCGTTGCAGAGATACGCGCGGAAAAGCGAAAAAAAATTAGAGTCCCGTTCCCCCGTATGGTCCCTGTAGCGCACCTACCATAAAAATTTCGACCCCGTACCTCTTCCCGTTCTCCCGAATTTAATTATTTAAGTTTTTCCTTCTCTCACCTCCCCTGGCCAAACGTGGGGGGTACGGGGTTCCGTTTTCATACAGGATCTTCTTTTTACCCCGGCTACATCCCCTGAAAATTTCGGCCCTCTACCAATCATATCCGAGCATGACGTATGACGCGTGACGGCTCGGCTTCATTCAAATCCCACAAAAAAAATATTGCAAAACGCGCCTAAAGAAATTTTCACTTCAAAATTTAAAAAAAAGCAACGGGGTTTGAACCCAGACCGTCGAATTGTAGCGCTACAAACGCTTACAAAACCTAACCGATTTCAGCACCTTGGTGCCTTCGTATGTTAGGATATGTAAATATGCCTCCCGTTTCCAGGACAATAGGTTCGCATACTGCAAATTCGTATAAGTTTGGTTTGAACATATCTATTTTCGATACAAATCTTAGATTCGGTTTTCACCATATACTTATTTATAAACTAGCTACTAATAAGTTCTCTCTGGAAGTAAAGTTTAACCAGAGGTACCCGAAAATCGGAAAAAATATTAGTTCTGGTTTAATAGTGCCGGAAAGAACCACATATCGAAACTACAATATCATACCCCAGTCGCAAAATGTTTTTTTTTATGCAGAGTATGAAATAAAACCGATGTTAAAAAGTAAAATTTCATTTCTACCGTGATGCATTTTTACGTTTCCTATTTGGCTAGCGCAACCGAGTGCGCTAATCGTGTAGTAAACGGATGCGAAAGATGCATCTCCTCTCCCTAAGTGGTTAACGCACCTAATCGCGCCATGTCTTTGTGATGCAATCAGTTTGCGGCAAGAGTCTCGTGGTTGAGAGGTCTAAATGGTTAGGTCTCATTTCGGCGGCTATTGGCGGCCCGGGTTCAAATCCCGTTGCTTTTTTTTATTTATTTTTAGGTTAGGTAGGTTTCTAAACAGTTTTTTCTTGTTTTTGGGTATGTCTTGGGTTAGTTTGGGTTAGCACCTGGTTAGCTTCCCTTTCTTGAGCCTCCGTAGCGAGCGAAAAGTGTAATATTATATAAAAGCGTGTTCCATGTGCCCAAATCAGTGCGTTAACCCCTGAGGGAACGGAGATATCTGTTTCCTACACGATTAGTGCACTCGGTTGCGCTAGCTGAATAGGAAACGGAAATATGCTACCAGGATTTGGAATAAGGAAAATTTATTTGAAGTTTAAGTAAAACCAGATGATAGATATTAAGATATTACGGTTTCCACATGTCATTTATGATAAAATTCCGAAGGATATGATGAAACCTGCATTTTCATGTATATTTTCGAGATTAATGAATAAATTCGTTTTTTAACTCTTTTTCGACATTTGTGGTTTAACCAAAAGAATTACTATTTCCGATTTTCAAGGACATCTGCTTAAAGTTGACTTCCAAGGTGAGGTTATTAAAAGCTAGTATATACTCGTACATAAGTAAGTACGTGAGAATTCTTCACAAAAACTAAAAATAAAAAAAATATATTTCACGTCGAAACAAAAATATACTGTTTCTTACTGTATTTAGATCAATCTATTTTTGGCATATTAACACATTAACTGCCACCATATAAAGGTCATGGTGGTGACCCAGAACCCAACTACAAATAATGGGCTAAATAGTTTTTAAATGTTTCTTTAGTCCAAAGTAGTACAAAACAAATGAAAAAATATATTTTTTTTTCTAAAAAGCAAAAAATTCACCCGTGATCCACATGGCTCACCAGTTATTCGTCAGCATGTACTTATAGCCTATAGGCCATGTGTATCACGAGGGTTCAATATTTAAACGGATTACAATCATTCATTACACTATATTCACTTCGGTAAAACATGACAAACATCCATTTTATATATTTTATAAGCAATAAACCCCTATGAACTGGCCAAATACCAACCTACCGTACGAATTAATAGGGCAACAATGCCTGAAAGCGTGAAAATTAAGCTGTTACTCTGTGTCGCACGCATTCGAAAACAATCGGCCGGGCTCGGCTAAAGCGACTATCCCGAGGCTACGATTGTAATAGGAGCTCTTTATTAGGCCCAAAGAAATAATATTGAATTTGAATAAACTGTGCATATGGAACTCATGTGTTACACATGGCCTGGTAAGAATAAATGCGTATGTATCACCGGTGATCCACATGGCAGCCAACGTGTTAAGAGTGGATCGTTTCCAGAATAAATACGCCATAAATGACTTGAGTTGGTGAAAAATAAACAAGGCCAATGGATATGGGTCTGCGGGTTAACTAGACATTCATAAATGTGTTGGTGTAAGTTTATTCGAGTTTCTCGCTAGTTTTGCTAACCAAATAAAATAAAAAAAGGTATTTACCTTTGAACTAGCTGCATAATTTCTGCAAACATGTATTTTGCTTCGTTCAGAGAGACAAACGTATAAAAATTTAGATATGTACAGATGGCACAATTGAAAACGTGTGTAATTTTATACGGCATATAATGAAACAATGATAAATTGCAGATGTGACCCAGTAAAAACACAACGGGCTTATTATGTTTATATATATTTTTTATATATTTTTTATATATTTTCATAAAGTTTTTGTATGTAAAGAACATATTGCCAAATTTGTTACAGTGAAACGGAAAAAATGTTGATGTTCTACACCAAATAATTCGATTAAAATATAAAAAAAACTATGTTACTAATCACATATTAGTAGGCTTAATTGATTACAAAACAAGGGCAAGGATACCATTCAATCGCAGCGACAGTGCACAAGGTATAATACTTATCTCAGTGGTTTCTACTTTCTTAATTATACTCCACCGACGCAAGTTGTGATTTCTAACGTTTTTTATATGTTGTATTTTCCAATGTTAATATGTTAATAAATTTGGAGTAAAGAAACATAATGTGTGTGGCACATTTTTTCCGCAAATGTATGTTTCACTTTAACGGTTATAAAATGCCAGTACACTTGATAGCTAATTAAAATTAAATTTTGCATATAACATTTTGCTATTAAAAATTTTATTCATCATTTTTGTTATTGAATTGTTTTTCATTCAACATTTTGCGAATAATGGAGCAGATTCTTGACAGTGAGGCTTAAATGTCGATTTTATTTAAAAATAAGAAAATCATTATATACTGATCACATCACATAATATTCAATACTTCTCCAATCAATTACCGTTAAAATCCAGTAATTTACTTTCATTGTAGTGGCTTGACCATCTGCTTTGATAATATCCTGTATTTTCAGTATCCTCCGGAAAGGGTAAAGGGGGCCACACATGTGGTTACCTAAAATAAAAGTAAATATTTAATAAAGATTTTTTGAATTTTCCTTGTGGGAATCTTATAACGAACCTATCGTTCTTACGTGTCACCATTTTATGAGTCCACTTAAATTGTTGGTATTTTTTTTATTACGTTAAAAAGCATTATTTATTTGGTGCTTCTTACTCCGTAACTAGAATTTTTCACTCTTTTCGCCGCAAGTGAGTCGCATCTTTATTTTCTTATGCGTCGCCATTTGGTTAGGGTTAGTGAATTATTGCTAAGTTCTCTTCAATTTTCCTTGCAGAGGTTATATGTCGTCCATTCTTTGAGGCAGCTTAGCAGATAAAAACAGACCCTAACAGATAAAACATTGATTTTCCGTCAGTATTTTTTTCCTTGCCTAAAAATATTCTTTACTTTGGGTTTTAAGCAAGAGCCACAGAAGAAAAAACAATCAGAATCCCATTTCTAAGAGTTTTCGTCAGTACCCGCACCCTCGACGCGCATCGTAACTCAGCCATTATTTGTGGGGAATCAGTGTCGCCCGACCATCGCTTTAAGTTTATTATTACATTTGAACAGTGCCTGCGTGCTGCGTGTTTTGTATTGTGACATTACGTTCTGCTAGGTGCTATTTTTGTTTTATTTTGAGTGTTTGTGTTAAAAGTAATTTGAGAATATTTGGACGAATAGAATAACAGAACTGTGAATATAAATCTTATAACTGCAGTCTCACTTTTTTTCCCCAAAAGAAAGACAAAGGTGGGTAACAACAAAAAAAAACATAATAATACATATTATTTTTCGATAACTATTATACGAGCCCAGTCGCATATGAATTGGACCAAAGAGATATATGAAAATATTGTTGCAGTCTAAAACTAATTTTTATTTTTTTTATATAACTCTAATAAAACAACTAAGATAATTTGCACCTATATGGTATTAACAACTAATCAACAATATTTGTTGCTTATTTTGATTACAGCTATAAGAAAAAAACAAAAAAATAGTTTATTATGTCTGGCGCATATCAGTTGGTCCATCTCACGCAATATGATAAAAATATGCTTACGCGATGAAATCGGATATATTTTTTTAAGCAGGCCATGGAAAAACAAAAACTAATAATAATATGTTTGTCTAGTAATGTCAGTTTAGCGTCTAACGTCAGTTTGTTGCAAAAATGGTTCGCGGAAAGGCGTTATCGAACAATATGCGAAATTCCATTGTTGCTGCCCACAAAAATGGAGTTTCTGGGCACAATATTGCAAAAAATCTAAGCATTCCTCAAGGAACAGTTAGAAATATTATCACACTGTTTAAACAAAATGGAAATATTCAGACAAAAATCAAAACTGGCCGTCGTTCTAAGATCACAGAAAGAGATGAGCGGGCTCTTCGTGCAATTATCAAACAAGATCGCAGAGCTGCGTCGAAAGAGATAGCTGTAAAATGGTCACATGCGATTGGCAAACGAGTTTCAAAAGATACTTGTTTGAGAAGATTGAAAAAAATGGGATATGGGTTCTACAAAGTAAGTTGTGAGTAACAAAGAGAAGTCAAACTCATTACAATAATATCATATTTTCATTTTAGGAGAAGGAAAAGCCACTTCTTTCTATAAAACAAAAACGAAATAGACTTTTATGGGCAAGGGAGCATAAACACTGGGTACCACGTCAATGGGATTCAGTTATTTGGAGTGACGAATCTAAGTTTGAAGTTTGTGTGGGTGATTCACGAAGTAGAATTATCCGAATGCCAGGAGAAGAATATCAAACAGACTGTCTCAAAAAAAAAGGTGAAGTTCCCTGCGTCTGTAATGGTTTGGGGATGCATGTCCTCACAAGGAGTTGGACGTCTTCTTTTTATTGATGGCACCGTTAATGCTGCAAAATACAAAATAATTTTACGAGAACAATTGCTGCCATCCATTGAGATGATTCAACTACCAGAAGGCGGATTTATATTTCAACAGGATGGCGCAGCATGCCATACTGCTCATACCGTCAAGTCATGGTTTGAAGAAATGAATATTCCTGTTTTAAAATGGCCTTCAAGTAGCCCGGACTTATCTCCAATTGAGACCTTATGGCACCAAATGAAAAAAGCACTTCGAACCTCTCCAGTCCGCACTATTACCGAATTAAGGCAGAAACTTCAGGATATTTGGAATAATTTTCAGCCAGAATACTGTAAAATATTAGTGGACACAATGCCTAAGAGAATCGATGCCGTTTTAAAGCAGAAAGGCGGCTGCACTCAATGGTAACTGTAACCAATTTTCCAAAAATTTTGGTCCAATTAATATGCGCCAGACTTTATGAACTATGTTTATATTTATTTTTTATTATTGTAATTGAAATAAGCAACCATTATTGTTGATTAGTTGTTAATACCATATAGCAGCAACTTATCTTAGTTGTTTTTGTTAGAGTTATTTTAAATAAATAAAAATTAGTTTAAAAATGCAACATTGTGCTAATATATCTCCTCGGTCCAATTCATATGCGACAGGGCTCGTATATAAGTGGGCGTTACAATTTGTATTGTTTGGTGCATTTCTACATATCGTATAGATATAATATGTATTTTGTTCATGAATTTCTTGACAAAATTAACTGTTTTAGATTCATTACCTTTTTTCGTGTTCATGGTTGGCATTGCTGGCCATATCAATAAAGACTATAAAATAGTTATTTTTCTACGAGCGTGTGAAAAGTGATTTACTTTTCGCACTAGTGTGAAAAATAATTTACTTTATTAGTGTGAAAAGTAATTCTGAAAAGATTTACATATTTCGAAAAGTTTTCCACATATCCCTCGGATACACTGGCCGACTTCCAACCCCCATGACGTTTGAGAGTCAAAATATCTGCTCCTGAGTCTGCTAAGAGCGAAGCAGATGATCACCGAAAGCACTGTCCTGTATAGCTAGACGGGTCAGGCAATCCAAGGAAAGTAGCCATGTTTTTCGGCATAGCTCCAAAAGTATTTATGTCTATGGGCAGTTTTATGGGCACGCCTTTCCTATATTGGAAAAAGAATCAATTTTTGGTAATGCATACAGGACGCAGACGCTCATACTTTCGAACAATCTCCACTAAATTTATTTCTTCAAATGAACAACCACTAATAACAAATTCTCGACAGGTTTTCGTTTTAGTATCAGGTATTTTAATTAAGTAAATGTCACCTTTGTCTGTGACGTCCTCAATAGTCATCCGACACAGCTCGTCTCTCCTACACCCTCCTGCTAATCCAATGATTAGTGTGACTTTCATGAGCAAAAAATCGTCATCGTTGGCCCTTGTTAAAAAAATTTTGACATTTTCTTTGGAAAAAACTTTAGATTTCTTCGCCTTATAACCTTCCCATTTTCTTTTCAAAAAAGATATTAAATTATTGTACCTGCTTATATCAACGTTTGGGTCCATAACACTTTAGCGTCACACAAATTAAGAAGTTTTTGGTAAAAATAAGAACATTTTCTATGTTAGAGAGAGTGATTCTTTATAAAAAAGTGCGGACGGAGGATCTTTTTTATTAAAAAATAGTAACATTTCTAACCTAAAATATATGAAACTCTCGGAACACTCACATCTACTTATACCAAATTTTCGACCTTCGGATCTGCGCATTTGGCAGCAGGCCAGTGTTGTTCCAATATTTCGTTCTTCGCTCGCTCCGGGGGCTCAACCAGACAAAACTAACCCAAATTAACCTTGTAGATAACGTAGAAAAGGGTATATTTTTACTTAGCGCCCTTTTCGAATTTAGCAGTTCATTTTCATATAACGTGTATTAGACAGTATTAGAAGTGTTTTGAAACACGTTACATATTGCGCAAAGCACTTTTGGTGCCAAAAGTTGAAAAAAAAAACCCACTTGTTGTTTCATAAGTAGAATAGCAGCTTGCCAAACCACAGCTAACCTAAACTAACCCAAACTAACCAACACTAACCCAAAATAAACAAAACCAACCCAAACTAACCACAGCCAACCCAAACAAACCAAAACTCACCCAGACTAACCCTAAATTAACCAAAGTAAGGAAATAAGCGCGCAAACAAGCGCCCTACGCACGCTTGTCTCTTCGCTGTCTCAAACTAAGCAAACCCAACCCACACTAACCAAAACTAACCAACACTAACCCAAATTAACCAAACCCAGAATAACCCTAAATTAACCAAAGTAAGGAAATAAGCGCGCAAACAAGCGCGCGCACTTTTCTCTTCACTATCTCAAACTAAGCAAAACCATTCCTAACTAACCAACACTAACCTAAAGTAACCAAAACCAACCCAGACTAACCCAAACTAACCAAAGCCAACCCAAACAAACCAAAACTAACCCAGACTAATCCTAAATTAACCAAACTAACGATATAAGCGCGCAAACAAAGGCGCTACGCGCATTTTGTCTCTTCACTATTTCGAAGAAAAGACGCATCGAGCTAAAGCTCTCGGGGTCTTTTCAGATTGTAAACGAAAATTTGTCTCATAGAAATTTTGGAAAATCAATTTTTTGTTTCAAATCAACGGTCTTTTCGATAAGACATCTCGGCTATCGGTATATTACTGTTGACATGTTGGCAATAACGCGAAAAATCGTGCTTGCTTACGTTTTCACTTGGCTTCGTTTGTTTTTAGACAAGCGTCTACCTACAGCAAATTTTCGACCACGGGACTAATATTGCACTTCACGCATGGCCCTTCGCTCGATTCGAGGGCGCAACCAAACAAAACTAACCCAAGGCACTGTCCAAAATCAAGAAAAACAACTGAAAAATACCTGAATTAGCACGTACGCATGCGTGAAGGCTCAAAATTCGTGTTGGTAGACGCTATTAGCAAGGGCAAATTCCTACGCGAACAACAAAATCTGCTGCGGCGCGACGAAAAATAACACCAACATTGAACACAAATATTTAAAAAACAAATGCATGATCCGCAATTTTTATTTCATATATTGTCAAATAATTGTGTGCACTAACGATTTAATTCGTGTGACGCTAAAGTGATATATCACCCACTATTTTCTATGTCTGAAGAGTCCATTCTCTCCATTAGGTTCTTGGGAATAACTTTTTGAGGCAGAATTGTTCGAATTACATACGGTTTGTCAACTTTACTGACAGAAAAAAAAATAATTTGAAATAAATAACATAGGATCACCATGATGATCTAATTGTGATGATAATCAAAACAACAAATTCAGGTAAATATACAGAAGTAATTTTAAAAAAGCCAATGTTTATTATGCTCGTAGAAAAATCTTGTATGACATACACGTTTAAGGCACTCGTATGAATTGCGAAACTGGCTTCGCTCGTTCCGCAAATTTTCATACTCATGTCTTAAACGAGTACTTTTCACACTTATATCAGAAATAGCTATTATGCAACTAGTACGTAAAATACAATAGTTGCATAAATAATAAATACATATTTTATCGTTCATGTAACTAAACAATCATCAACTTTTAATAGGTAAAAAAACTATAAAATATATGGTATTATTTAATTAATTAAGAAACATAATTATATAATGCTACCAAATACCTAATCTAGTTCAAACCATTGAAAAAAAAGCTGCAAATTGAATCGCTGTTAATATCTAACTTTTTTTACAGGGAAATATAAGGTAAATTGATACTATATCATAATATGTATATTAAGTATATTATAGTATTAAAGAATACAATATATTTTCTACCAAACTTTTTATTTTATTTCTCCTTATTGACCAATAATATTAACTCATCAGCTCTCTTCCTGCTAAACTTATAAACTACTTAAAAATCACGGATTAATCGACTTATTTTTTTTGCTAAATTCAGTATTTTTGACAGGTTTTGGAGCTTTTTAAGACTATTTAGCCAAATAAATACATCTGTAATTTTGCCGATTCTATCTATTGATATGAATGTATAAGGTTTTCCCGCTTATTTTGGCACTCACCAGAGAGTTTATTTGAAAAGATATCAAAAAGTGGGTAATACAAAAGCTTAATGTTTTTTTCTGAACCATCCGAATTTTTTATCAAAAATTCAAAATAATTTCTAGAAGGGTCAAATTATGACAGGTCCCCAACTTGCTTAAATTGAAACCCATGTATATTATATTATTAATTCCATAAAAATATCATATTTAAAAAGATCTCTTACACCTGATTTCAAAATCATATAGGTTCTTAATATTTGGATAAGCGGTTCCAAGATATTTAAGTAGGTATTAGAAATTTAATATTTTCAATTTACAACTGATGCGTGCTGTAATAAACATATTGTTTCAGGAAAAATAGATCTTTTAAAATATGAAATAATATACATTTTAAAAAAATGGAGACCTGTCATAATTTTACATTTCAAGAAATATTTTTAAATATTTGATGAAAAATTCCTATGACAGAAAAAAATATAAAACTTTCGTATTTCCCAATTTTTGATATCTTTTGAAATAAGCTCTCTAGGTGGACGACGAAATATGCGGGAAAACCTAGTATATACATACGATATATTATATGTTAACATTAATATCCGAAATACGTTATTATGCATAAAAACGAAGCATTTTAGGAATTATGGCTCAGTAATTCTCTTTTACTTAATATCGATAATAACCAAACTTAAATATAAAGTCATATAATATGCGTGGCCCTCCGCTCCGCTCTGGGAATTCAACTATTTTAGAGGAACTAAAACAGATCTAGGAAATCTGTTAAACTAACCCAATCTGACCCAGTTGGATCCAAAAAAGAATTTTATAATTTTTATAACTTTTTTGCGTCTAATAGGTATGTTTGGATAATTAAGGGTTTTAACAATTATCCATAATTGCTAATTTGCTTGGGTTTTATACATAATAACCTATTTCGGATATTAGTAGTAACATATCTATAAATATTATAATTATGCAAACTCCCACACTATATACATGGTATCTGACAAATACATGATAAATAATAAAAAATAATGCGATAACCCACCTGTTTATGAAATTTGGAAAAAGCGTAATACGGACCTGGAATTTCTCTTTTAAAAATGGCCGACGCCAAAGAATTTTGTCTAAAAGATATTAAAGGCGGCATTTTCGAGAGATTATTCTGATTGTTTTTTCTTCTGTGCAAGAGCCTTGAATATGTTAATGTTTTACGTTTTTGATGTGTAAACATCTTACGCGGGGGTATGAGGGTAAATTTCGGTAAATGGGACAGACATGTGGAGACGGAAATGTGTAAACCAATAGCCCATGCGCATTGAGGAGCAAGCTAATCCAGGACGGCCGCGAAGGACGGCAGCGATTGCAACAACTCAAGTGGCGCTTGTTAAAAGCTAGCCGCTAGGGTGGTATTAGATATTCATGTCCATGATGTCGATATAGGACATATGTTTACACATCAATGTCTCGAGTACCAGCAGACTCACTCAATTTTTTTGTGCACATCCTTTGACCTAAGAAGTCCCTCAAGTTTCTATGTCGGAATGGCAGTATAATTATCATATTATTTTTTGCACATAAAATTCGCCACTAAGCAACATATTACATATCAGAGCTTCAGGCTTGTTTTTTTGCTTCTTGCTTTAATAATTTATAGCTAATTTAGTTTTTTCTTTAACTTAAGGCTATTCTGAAGTCTCCTTTTGATAATCAGAATTTACTATTTAGATAGGGGTTTAGGTCATACTATATTCGATCCCACGGGTATTTTTAACGTGTTGATCTGATAACTATATCACTAGTTGCTATATCGTCCTGATGAACTCAATAAGTGTAAACATGAACAGTATCATGTATTGGTAATTTACAAACTAAATATTAATTTATCGTTTATTTTCACCTGCTTTGCTTATTTTCTAATAGGCGATTATCAGTAATTGGATATCGCCTAATTTAATTGTTTTATTACGAGTTATTATTGGCAAATATATATTATCTATCTGACCTATTGCATAACCAGTATTGTGTTGCGTATTGCGTTATTTTTTATTAGTTTGTCGCTGTTAATTGGCATAGTAGATACTTTGTTTTTCATATTGATTAGCTGTAGATTTATCCTGACTTTATTTGAGTAGATCGTTTTATTGTAACTTTACTTTGAGTGTTTTTGCTATGCGTCAGTAGCAGCCTGACGCATTCATTTAATTTATTCAGTTTAATAATAATTACAGCTCAGGTATTACTTCAAATGAAGTAAATTATTTCAGGTATTTACAAGTAAGTCAACTATTCGCCATCTGTTTTATGAACATAGTCGCCCAGTCAAGTATACTGCCATAATATTAAGCAAGCCAAATTACCTTGAGTACCATAAGACATTTGCTTTAATTTCAATTGACTTGAAGTGAAATATTGCAATAAAACAACCAAAACATCTTATGATAGCAAACCGATCTTTTTGTTCACCTATTTATCTGTTTCATTTAGTATCCTTTAGTAACCATGTGATTTGAATTAAATTAATTTATGTTCTATTATTTTTTGTTTGTTGCAAAATGAGTTCTAAATTAAGTCTTGAGATTTTCTTACTAGTGCCGACTAGAAGTGAGTGGCGTCTTTTTAGTTATTTCAACCCCTCTACTGTAGAATAACGTACCCGGGACGATTCAAAATAGTTGAATCAGATAAGTAAAATTGTGTTTTGCCTTTATTTTATCACTGATCGTCAAAATAGATTAAAATGAAAACCGAGCCCTACGTTGTGTTATTATTATATCTTACACAATTTTTAATTATTCGGATTGCGCTTCGCCTAAACACAATTAGGGAAATTTGAGGGAAAGGTGCGTCATGTAAATCAAACCACAGATCCCTAATACGCCTCATTTATTAAAGAAAAGCGTGCCGGACATTGCTGGGGAAAGAGTACGGCAGAGAAAACCCCTCGATCTAAATTCCTAAACCGAATTATGCTGTATAATCCATTAGTATAATAATTAATTAAATTACTGTCTCCCGTACCACAATTCGTAGTTCCACACTTGTAACAATACATTTAAAGCTGAAGATGGTTTTGTTAGTTAACCAGACGCCGCTGGTAGGTACTAAGGTCCTGGATTACGGAGGCTACCCAGCGATTTAGTTGCAAATATGAGACAATACCATAGTATAGTTTTATACTATGCAAATATCTCCAGAATGATCATTATATTTATAACTAGGATATTCTCCCGTCAGGGTAGGAAATGGTTAGTTGAGATTCATCAAGGCCCTTGTGTACTCTCTCAGTCATTCTAATATTAAAACCCTAGCACGAAAAGACAGCAATTAATACGTTTTATGTTTTCACTTAAAGCAGTGTTTTTCACAGCATAACACGATTTCATTAAATATATACACAGGTTATGCCATCAAATATGAATTATCCATGAAAATAAAGAAATATGTATGCAAATAATGTTAATAACAATATCAAAATATATACACATGTTATGCCATCAAATATGAATTATTCATGAAAATAGAAGAAATATTTATGCAAATTATGGTTATAACTATATCCAAAAATATACACATGTTATGCCATCAAATATTAATTATCAATGAGATTACAAGAAATATTTATGCAAATTATGGTAATAACAATATGAAAATGTATACACATGTTAGGCCATCAAATATTA
>MU182553.1:215037-281943 GCA_016904865.1 Pissodes strobi | reverse complement strand
ATGAGATTAGTAGAAATATTTATGCAAATTATGTTAATAACAATATCAAAATACATACACATGTTATACCATCAAATATGAATTGCCCATGAAAATAAAAGATATAATGGTGCAAATTAAGTTAATGACAATATTATAAGTTTCATTTTACCGACTTGCAATGATATATCGCAAAACAATTCACCAAAATAAACCATACACTCCGCTGGCTTCTGACTCTCTATTTTTCCGTTCTCGAGCAATACCTTTCGGATATCCTCCAAAAAACCTCGCAAAAACTCGACTTCAATTTCTGACTTGATTTATCTTTTACATGTATAAAGGGTGTATCAAAATATATACATATATAGGGTGTCTCAAAAATGAATATATCAGGTGTAATGAAATAGTATTTTAAAGAGGTGTGTTATCTCACTACTATCCGGCATTTGAAGTAGCGTCTAGTGTGCACGCTTAAGGTGCGTACAGACCTGACGAGCCGCGCGCCTGCTACGCGTACGCGACGAGCACGGTTTTCTCGCGCGCCTGCGCGTGCCACGTATAAGTTCTAATTGCACTTCTTCACTGATTTCTCGCGCGATTGCTACGCGCCTACTAGTACCCGTCCACACTGCGCCTCATCCTTTCTTTGATCTGCCGTCGAAAAACCGACAGCAGACGGGTAGTGACGCGCCTCGGACAGGCGGCGCCGCGCGCGCCCCCCCTGTACCTAGGAATTTTGGACAGACGCGTCGCGTGCGTGTCGCGCGCGCGTCGTATCGGGTCTGTACGCACCTTTAGACGTTCTCGTCTACGCATCTTTAATTATTGCAAATATTCTTAACTTAACTAAATACCTAATAAAAACTTATTTTCTACACGCTGAGCATACCTTCCGTAATATCTAGGTTATTAAAAGTTTGGTTCTCACTATTATGATATCATAAGTCGGTTACAGTTAGAGGCGTATTATAATATGTATGTTGTCAAGAAGGTTATATAGAACATTCGCAGATATATAGCAACAACTTCATTACTAACTTTTAATAAGCTGTTATTACAAACGTTAACTTTTAATCAGTCGGGAAATAATTTCGCAACCAGTTGTGAAGTTGTTTACTTATCAATTTAGATTCTGAATTTAAATTATAAACGTGATAGGTTAAAAAATTTTAATTACTTAATTTGTCATAATGCTTGGTAAGGAAAACAGGCGATTAAAATACAACATAGTTTTGGCCTCAAGAACTCAGTTAAGGTAAAGTGGGGTAGGTGAGGTCACATTTTTTAATATTCAGATTGATTCAGGGACGGATACCTACTGAACGGATAAGTTTCAGTTAGAAATGCCACAATATTTTTTAGCATCACATATGATAGAACCACCATTAAAAAAACAATTAAATAAATTAAAGTTCAGATATACTTAATTATTCAACTATTTTTATGTTGTTTAGTCAGAGATTGCACTTTCCCATAAAAACTGGGAAAATGCAATCAACGATTGCTTTCGCCTTTGATGTACCTACAGAGACACGGGGTTTAGTGCAATCAATTTAAAAAAGTTAATGTAGGTCAGGAAATTTTTTATTTTATGTTTTAATAATTATAGCATAGACAAAGATGTTACTACATTTAATGATTATGAATAATTAATAGAAATTTCCGTTTAACATTTTTAGAAGCTCAACTGACAAATTTTTGACAAAAAAATAAAAAATAATTCAGTGTAGTGTAGCTAAAATACTAGAAATGTCAAAACACTCAAACTAACAAATATGGTAAGTAGTAGTATTATGATATTAGGTACTTAGCGAATGTTCTATCACATTTACAAAGGAACCTGAATAATATTATTCTACTACTATGACTAATGGAACAAAATAAGGACTTCAGTAAAATATTGGTTAAATACTACAAATAATGTAAAAAAACCGATTAAGAACAGATATTAAGATAAGTAAAAGCAACTCCTTTTTTCATTTAGATCGGCCAGAATTTTTATAATTTCCTTCTGAGATATCAGCGATCGATCCTCTATGTTAGGAAAAATATGATTTTTTTTGCCATTAATTTATTTTCTGGTCAAAATGTTGCATAATAAGTGAAGTTTTCAAGTACCTCTAATATTTTACCAACTTATGTTTTCGTTTTTTTTTTCATATAAAATTGCACTAAAACAAAATTTCCCACTTTGGGTAGTGTATCATGTTTGTGATCTTGGGTTTTTATTTCTGTGTGTATGTCTATGTTTTTATGTTGCTCGTTTGTATTTTTAGTTTGAATGTTTAAATTTTCATGGTTTGTATATATGTTTTCCTGCGGCAAATTTATGTTTTCGTTTTCTATAACTGAGTTATTAATCAGTAACTCGTTTGTGTCTACTATTTGCGTATGTATCTTTTTGATTCGTTTGTCTACATTTTCGAGTAGGTTATTTTATGTGGTTTCGGTTGGAATATCCATGTTTTTCTGTTGTTGATTAATGTGTTTGTGGTTTTTATCAATGTTTCTGGATTGGTTATATGTATTTTCGATTTGTCACGAGTTTGTGCCTTCTTGTTTTTCGTTCGGTTCATTCATTTTACACTCCGTATTTTTCACACTTTCTGTCTCATGTTTAGTTGTTTTGCACTTTTCGTGTATTTTCGTGATTTTAGCCTGTACGACTTCATTTTGCAAGTTTTTAAAATCCAAAAATTATTCGGAATCATTATTCGTATCCATATATTTAGGTTCTGATATATCACTCTCCGAATCGAAGTCAATAATTTTTTGTTTCTTTGAAGTATGATGATTATTTTTTTAAACTTTTTCTTTATCTTTCTTTGGTTGTTCTTTTTCAATTTTTTTTTGCGTTTGTTGCTTGCCCAAGGATGTAATAACCTTTGTTCCTTCTGCTATGCGCTTTATTGCTGTGCTGGTGCTAGATCCTGGTCGGTTGTTTTTAACTGTAGCTAACAAAATATTTTCAAAAGTAAGCGACTACTGTTTAGGCATCCCCGCAACTGCATCACCCTCAGTTCCATTTTCTGCATTTTCATGGTTCATTCTCTCGATTTTCTTGGTTGACACGTGATCTGTCTGCTAATTTTTATGCAAAGCTTCGCAGTGTTCTGGAGCTGGATTATCAACTTTTTCCTTAGGTGCCACGAATCGGCTAAAGGGATGGATTCCCCCTTTTCTGAATCCACTAGACAATACTGCATGTGATAACTGATAACTCTTTCCAAGTTTCACCCAGCAATAAAGAAAACTGCTTCTTCGGAATTCGGGATCCAATATGTTTTCTTTGCCAATTGCAAAGTTTTTGATCCCACTTGCCTTTCAAGGATTTTAATACTGCCAGATCAAGTGGCTCGTATGTGGAGGTAATTTAAGTATGGTCATGTCATGGTTTCCTTCAAGAGTAATAACTTTTTCTGTGACGTGGGTTGCAAGCCCATCATAAACAAGCAATACAAGCCGCTCATCACCAAATTCAGGAAACAGTTTTGTTGCTAAATAGATATAAAAAATCTCACTCGTGATCCATCCATTCTTGCTAGCTATCTTCGCCCACATCTGGAATCCAGCCTGTCCAAACGTTTAGATCTTTAAATATAACGAGAGGTGGTACCTTATTTCCAGCTCCACTTACAGCTGCCAAGCAAGTTATATTTTATTTTCCGCTTCCTCCTGTTGTTTGAAAACATGATTTTTCTTTTTGTCCTAGGATCTTAGGTTTAGATGGATCGGTATAAATACTTATTTCATCTAAATTCCAGATCAATCCTGATTTATCAAATAAATTAAGAACTTAAAATTGTTCGTGTAGGAGATCGAAGTAATTTTGAATTACAAGCGGATCAGTCGTTTTCTTCCTCGAATATTCTACGGCTTGAGGCTTTTTTTGCTGATAAACCATGGCGTTTCTTGAAATTCAGGAATCAATCTTCTCTGGGTCTTCCATTCCTAAACGTATTCCCTATGTTATCGTCTTTAACAAAATTTTCAACGCGGTCAAACAGGTTGAATCCCCATTTTTCCAGAACTTTATTATAGTTAACCTATTTACATACGTCTTCCAGAGAAAGAGCTAAGGAAGACAATATTGACAAGCAATCTAAATCTGGGCTTTACAAAATAAATTGTGTGAAGTGTGGAGCTGTGTACGTAGAACAAACTGGTCGAAACTGAAATATTAGGATTAAAGAACACAAAAAATCGATTTTACATCATATTAAAAACTCTGGCTTAGCAAAACATTGTATAGAAAATAACCATTTTATAGATACGAATAATGTCAAACTTTTACACACGGAAACAAAAAGCAGACGGCTGAACCTTGTGGAGTACCTAGGAATCCAAAAGTCACAAAAATAAACGACCAACTAACTTGCTCTTTAAACAACTGCATAATTGACAGTGCAATAAAAACAAAATACCATCAGGCGGTTTAGTACGGTATAACAATTGAGATTTTAATATACAACTACTCTTGATAAAGGCCTCATCAAGCCAAAACATATGTAGAGAAAAATATCTCATTAAATTATTTTGAAACATCTAAAAGCAGTGTACTAATTATTCCTAGTATTATTATTAAACGATGTCTCAGCAGGATCCTACCACCGAAACTATTCATTGCAATAATATTATGTACATTTTCGAGGGGTAGCAAACAAAAAATTAATTATTTAAATTTTTTGCTTGGTACTTGCCGATAGTTTACTTTCTATTTAAACTATGTTTGTTATCTGAAGTGAATCGCAGTAATTTATAGCTAACCTTGAAATATTTGCGATATATTTTTTCCATCTTAGCTTGGGTTGGCATATTGAACAAAAAACAAACTGAAATTTTGGGAATTTTTTTCTATATATGTAGTCAAATATTTTGTATAGCATGTGTCTACTACATCAGCTTCCCAAAATAAATTCACCTATATTTTTTCGTTACGGACGCTAAACTAAAGTTCGCTATTTTCCCGTGAAGTAAATGGAATAACTTTAACATTTAAATTTGAAGTCACAATCTTGAATTTGAAATTTTAATTTTGCTCTCTAACGAATATCCAATGCATTCTTCGACCATAGTCGAGGATTTTCATTCTCCATGACGTTTAGAGCTACATGCTATTGAATTCTGAATTTGCAAATAATGTGACTGACGTTCTCCGAAAGCAATGCCCAGTGCAAACTTCTGCTTTTGGCAATTTCAAATTCTTTGCTCTCAAACTGTGTAGGTATTCCTCCGATTTTGTTGATTCCAATATCGCTCGACTGACACATTTGCCGAGTTGATATTTCAATAAGAAACTTCGATTAGAAGCTTAACTTCTCCGAAGGGCCGCTAACTTTCAATCAAGTTCGATATAAATTGATTTTAAACTATGTAGAACTTCAGTTTCTGTTATTAGATTGAGATAATTTCACAGCAGAATGAATCCAGATGTTCTATATTATCTATCTATAGTTAATTTTACATGCTACCCAAATTCCTATTATGAAAATAAATTATTACGATGGATTAATTTACGAAATAATGATTTTTAAGCAATAATGATTGCATCTTTCGTTAAAATGGAACTAGTTTGCGCGATGTTCAACTGACTTTTCATACAATTACGAAACCAATTTATTTCTGTCTTGCACATTATGCACATGGTTTCGTTTATGTTTAGTGCGGATTTGAATTAAGAATATGCTGGTGTCGGTGCAGGGTACAGGAAAGGGTTTCACTTCACTCGACATTTCCTTAAAATATGCCACTTCAACATTCCTGTGCCGGCATTTTTCTCTTCAATATTCTTTATACCTTTCAGTAACCAATCAATAAGGAGCGTGGCAAAAATATTAAACTTGAAACATTAGTTGGTATGGGCTAAGTAAGCAATTAGAAATAAAAAAAATACTGCTACCAGTTATATTTTTTTTATTACGCATGCATCATAATCAACGATTATCGCACGCTGCAGCGTGCTTAAAATGATGTTTTTCTATTTTGGCATCATAAAGAAAAGAAGTCTTTACGATACGTAAAGTAGTGTCGAAAAGAAGCTCTTTTCGACACTACTTTCGTTGACTGGTTGCTATGATATTAACAAAATTGTTCAAAGTCAAGGCTCACTAGCAAAAATTTCGACACCGTTTTGAATGGGATTCCTAATAATACAGACGTCAAAAGTGACAAGATGGCCGTCCAACTTTTGATCGCGACTTAAATAACTTAATGTTTTTCATTAAAAAACGTGTAAAATAGGAAAAATAGTATAAAATACACGTTTTAAAAGACATTTAGCGCACTCGCACGTTAGGAAACTCCCCGCAAGCGGGTCGTTTCCTAATTTCGTGCTCGTGCGATAAAATATGGTCTTTTAAAACTATATACTATTATGATGCGCCTTCTTTTTTAAAGGTTGCTATAGAAACATTTGGTCTACCTTTGTTACCTAGATATTTACCAGCCGTTTAAATTACTGTATGTCAAAATGACGGAACACATTTAATAACAACATTGCTTTATTCTAATAGTAACTACGTAACTCAAAAAAGTAAAACATTTTTGAGAATATGATGCATTCGTAATAAAAAATAGCGTATGATATACGTGTATAAGAGGCCTTTAAAGCTCTTGCGACTTACAAAGCACTCCGCTGCGCGTCGTGTTTTGAAATATGTCGCGCGTGCTTTAAAGGCCCTTTTATAGACTTATATCATAATATACTATTATAACGTCATGTCCTCTATGACGTCCACTTAAAGAGTAACCCGACCCAAAATTTTATATAAAGGCATTTATTAAAAATAGGTAACATAAATACCAAGTTATATTTGTTTGCTAAATGAGGGAAAACAATTAAAGATTACTGTTTTGCCTTAAGAAGTTAAAAGAAAAAGATTTTATCCTTATTGTAGCATAAATATACCTTACATTTCACACAAAAAAACATGAGCTTTTGATTTTGCATCTGGAATTGGTTGGCTTGTCATCATAAAGTATCAAAACGCCCCTCTCAATCATATTTTTCCTTTCATGGGCTAAGACAGCTTCCTTTGTTTTGGTAAACTATTGTATTTTTCGCTTTCCAGACTACGTATTTCCACTTTTGCAGCCGTTTTTGTGTAACTAAGCGTTTCTACTACTTCTTGTCTACATTTGAAAAAATCCAAAGTTTTATTTCGTGGTGGGAGTCCAAGAGTTTCCGCTTTTTCTTTATATTCTAATCATGAGTAAGCTAAAGCTAGCTCAAAATCATGGGAGAGTATCCTTAGCGACCATTTTTTGCTTCTTACATGCGATGTATATATGGTCAATTCCTTATATTTTTATTATGTATTTCTACTGCTTCGGGTCCTTGTTTATAAATGTATTCCTTGCTTTTTTTATATAATCTTCTGCACTCTCCTTTTTCACTATTTACAACAAAATTTGACACTAAATACACATCCTTGTAATCATACCATTTTGTCACTACAATGCCGTTTATACTGACGCACACATTGGACGTCCCACGACCCTAGGAGTTTAAACCCTAGATAGATATAAGCCGCGAGCTAAAAAATCTGTTGGTTCAGATTGTTCCTACAGAAAAAAAAGGGAACGGGGCCATAAGTGTTGAAGGAAGTAAAGTAGTTGTCAGAGAACATGATTTGATTCTGGCACCCGTTCTGCAAGTTGCATCATGGATGCTGCTCTAGATCCAAATTTCGTATATTCGAGATTCAGGTCAGATTAGGTAAGAAAATCGTAGATTAAACTACTCTCACCAATTAAAATAAGGAAAGAAATACCTTGTTTTTGGGTTTGTTCTTGATGTACTGAATTATAGTAGTTATCAAGAATAGTCAATCATTTGATTCTGCCGTGCGTTCTGCAAGTTGCATGATGGTTGCTGCTCCAGATCCAAATTTCATATACTCAAGATTCACCTCTACTGTAGATCCCTGTATATCATAAAATCGTAGATAAAACTAGTCTGACAAGTTAGAATAAAACAAGTAATGCCTTGCTTTTTGGGTGCGTTCTTGATGTACAGAAGTATAGTAGTTGTCAAGAACAGTTCATGATTTGATTCTGGCAGGCGTTCTGCAAGTTGCATAGTGGTTGCTGTTCCAGATCCAAATTTCATATATTCAGGATTCAGCTCCGCTGTCACGCTCTGATATATAAAAATATCGTAGATCAAATTACTCTCACCATTTAATATTAAAAAATTAATGCTTGAATTTTTGTGTTTGTTCTTGATGCACTAAATTGTAGTAGTTATCAAGAATAGTCCATCATTTGATTCTGGCGTGAGTTCTGCAAGTTGCATAATAGTTGCTGTTCCAGACCCAAACTTTATGTATTCGAGATTTAGCTCCACTGGAGCTCCCAGATATATTAAAAAGAATCGTAAATCAAATTACTCTGACCAGTTAAATTTAAAAAATTAATGCTTCAATTTTTGTGCTTTTTCTTGATGTACTAAATTATAGTAGTTATCAAGAATAGTGTATCGTTTGATTCTGGCGTGCGTTCTATGCAAGTTGCATAATGGTTTCTGCTAAAAATCCAAGTTTCATATATTCGAGATTCAGCTCTGCTGAGATCCCTGATAAAAAAGAAAATGACAGATCAAACTACTTTTACCAGTTAAAATACAAATTTTATTGGCCAGCTTTTTCGGTTCATTCTTCATGTACTGAATTATATTGAGTTCCCCTTTAAAATATCTGTGTGTTCATCAACACCCACGTCTGTTTCCATTGGTAGTTGGTGAAATCGGTTTCGGTATGGTCGCACTTTTCAAACTCGATCTTTGTTGCTTTTTGGCCGATTAATTATGAAAACTATTGTATTTTTCGCTTTCCAGACTACGTATTTCCACCTTTGCAGCAGTTTTTGTGTAACTAAGCGTTTCTACTACATCTTGTCTACATTTGAAAAAATCCAAAGTTTTATTTCGTGGTGGGAGTCCAAGAGTTTCCGCTTTTTCTTTATATTCTAATCATGAGTAAGCTAAAGCTAGATCAAAATCATGGGAGAGTATCCTTAGCGATCATTTTTTGCTTCTTACATGCGATGTATATATGGTCAATTCCTTATATTTTTATTATGTATTTCTACTGCTTCGGGTCCTTGTTTATAAATGTATTCCTTGCTTTTTTTATATAATCTTCTGCACTCTCCTTGTGATTGATTGATTCTGGCGTGCGTTCTATGCAAGTTGCATAATGGTTTCTGCTAAAAATCCAAGTTTCATATATTCGAGATTCAGCTCTGCTGAGATCCCTGATAAAAAAGAAAATGACAGATCAAACTACTTTTACCATTTAAAATACAAATTTTATTGGCCAGCTTTTTCGGTTCATTCTTCATGTACTGAATTATATTGAGTTCCCCTTTAAAATATCTGTTTGTTCATCAACACCCACGTCTGTTTCCATTGGCAGTTGGTGAAATCGGTTTCGGTATGGTTTCAAACTCGATCTTTGTTGCTTTTTGGCCGATTAATTATGAAAACAGATAAACAGTTTGGCGCTGTTTGGATAACATATTGAAAGGTACGTTTTCTTTTATAATTTTTAGGCCAAAATTTCCACTACAGTACCTACAGATTGCCCCTAAAAATGTTAATGCTAACAATTTTTTTCATTTCTTTTATACATCTTGGACATGTAGTTTTGCTGAACTTTCTAAAGATCTGCCTCTTCCACCATTTGCTGAAAAATGTTATCAGACACATATTTCATAAGAAAATCTAGAAATATCCACATATTCGGCATATTGTTTTGTGTGCGACCGTTAAAAACCTGGACGCCTTTATCCAGGTAGCATATATTTTTTATACATATCTATATCTTCTTGAGTGGGCACTAGCGAAGAAGGGTAGAACATCTATGCCCAGTATCATTATTTTGACCTTCAAAGATCGCCTTTTCACTTCCGCTGTTTGGTTTAATAGTTTCTTCTGGTAAATCTTCCAGCTCCTCCAAACCACCATTTTCATTTCAAGATGTCAGAATTATCATCCCGTTTTTACACATTTTAAATCTCGGGGCATTTTTCTGGAGTAAACAAAAATTTTACTAAGGCAAACACAATAATAATTCTATATTATGTCCTTAGCAAAAAAGTAAACAGACACAATAGCAAAGGTGCGTCAATTTAAATTTTAATTCGTTTGTTCATCAACTGCCTATTAATTTTGGGCTTTTAGCTGGGCAGACAAATTTTGGTACCATTGACCCAATCTAACGATACCCCCTGTAAGCAACATGGGTATTTCCGAAATTATTTTGACCACTTAGCATAACTTAGCATAGTATAGACGAAAATAACCCCACTGTGCAAAAGAGATAAAAATATGTACACGATATTAAAACCAACGTCCTCGGTGAGGCGCGCCTTGTCTAAAAGGGATATACTGTTTCTTCGATGTTTCAGCCTCTTTTGTTCAGCCAGCTAGCTTATCAGTAAATTTTTTATGGCCAAAGGCAACCTAATTCATTCTTTTAAACACCATTTATCTATGCGAAATAGTAGTTTTTCTAATGAATAGAGTTCTTTTTAGAAATTTGCATACAGTGTAACTATGAAGCTTCGTCCTACATAGACTCAAGCAGCTGCCTCGGTATTATATATATACATGTTTCTGATGATGCCGAAAGTAATAAAAGTGTGAAGTAATTCGTAAAAAAACCCTATATTATTATTTGTATTTCACAGACCTACCTAATGTATCCATTATCTATTTCTTCTATAAAGTTACAGTTTTTTTCACCATATTATCTTCATTACGTTTGCGACGCTGTTTCGAACTAAGGGAATTTTGGGAGAACGATGGCCAACCATGGCTTTTCTTAGAACAGCCTCCTCGGGCAATATCGCCGCATTTTTTACAATACTAGGCTGGACGATGGCCTAGATTTTTTTTTATGGCAGTGGCACACACACTAAAGGGAGATCTTATGGCGCTCGACGAGCGGTGTGTGTTCGAAGATGTTGATTGACACGGTTCTTGAATATTTGTAGGTTGTAATTAGTGGGAAACAGATGTCCTGGAAGTGAGTTCCACAGTGATGCAGTGCGCCAGACAAAGGAGTTCTGGTAAAGCTACGTTCTAGGTGTTTCTAGTTGTACGACGAACTGGTGCGCTCCTGCCGTCTGTCGGGACTGTCTGACAGGTGATGCTAGGGGCGGGATTATGCGGGCCAAATCCTGGGAACATCTGCCGTGAAAGTATCTGCAAAACAGAGACATCTCGGCCACATGTCTGCGATGTTCCAGACTATCCAGATTCCGGGTCAACTCCGGATCGCCGACGAGACGCACAGCCCTCTTCTGAATGGAATCCAGCAGCTTTAGGGTATGCCTTGGTGCGGCACCCCAGATATATGAGCAATATTCTAAGCACGGTCTTATTTGAGCTTTGTACAGCAAGAGCAACTGCTGCGGTGTATAGAGTTTTTTGTTGCGAAATAGCGCACCAAGCTTCTGGGAGGCTGATTTTGCGATGTTAGCAACATGGTCATGCCATGACATATTGCTGTTGACCGAGACACCCAGCAGCCCGATTGACAAGGATGAAGGAATGGTCGATCCTGCCATAATGATGTCAGGGCCCGCTGTATTGGCCCTGTTAGTAAACGTTGCTGCTTGGGTCTTTGCTGCATTGAACTGGACCAAATTTCGGTCGTCCCAAGTTTGAACTTTCTCCAGGTCTTGATTAATTGCTGTAATCTGCTCCTGTCTGCGGTGATGAGTCTCAGTCGCTGGTAAGGGTTTTTCTGATCTAAAGTGGGAGACAAGGGTACTGTCATCTGCAAAACTGTAAACAGGATTATTCGCTTCGATCAGCAGGTCACTAATATAGATGATGAACAGAGTTGATGAAAGTATTGCGCCGTGAAGAACGCCCGCGTTGATGGTGAATGTGTCGGAGATGTGTCCATCGACTGCAACGTGCGGGGATCGGTTCTTAAGGAAACTGGTCAGCCACCTGCAGAGAGAGGCGAGCAGTCCCAAGGACGGCAGTTTGTTGAGCAGTCCGTCATGTCAAACTCTGTCGAATGCCGTTGAAATATCCAACGCAATCGCTCGAGACTCTCCGTAGTTTTCAATTGCCCTACTCCATATATGAGTGACATAGGCCAATATATCTCCTGTCGATCTCTTTTTGCGAAAGCCGTATTGATTATCGCTGATTATTCTGTTACTCTCGAGGTACTTGAGTAGTTGCTGGTTGACTACACGATCCATGACTTTGGAGATTATTGGAAGCAAGGCAATTGGGCGATAGTTTGAGGGCGTGGTTTTCTTGCCTTTTTTTGGAACAGGTTGCACTCGAGCGACTTTCCAAGAGGATGGGTAAATCCCTTTTCTGTAAGAAAGAGAAAAAAGCCAGGAAAAAACGGGTGTTAGTTCGTTGGCGCAGTTCTTTAGCACGATGGCAGGTATTCCGTCCGGTCCTGATGCCTTTTGCGTATCTAGTTCTTTAAGGATTTTGCGAATATCACGGTGAGAAAACTTGACTTCTGCCATGGTAGTGTTGATGTTCGGTATAGTGGGGAGAGTCTTGCCTTGAGGCACGTCTAAGGTAGAGTGCGATGAAGACATTTTGGCGAGCATGTTTGCTTTTTCCTTGGCTGTAGTCGCCGTGATGCCTCGTCCGTCCGTCAAAGGTGGGAGAGACGTTTTTGTAAAGTTGTTACTTACTGCCTTTGCTACCGACCAGAAATTCCTCAAACCACTGTTGTGTTTGTCCTTAGTTTCGTCGATCACACGCTTGCACTCGTTTCTCGCTTCGATAAAATAATTGCGATTTTCAGCGGTCTGATTTTGCTGCCAGTACTTATAGGCTTGTTGTTTCCTTCCTACAGCTCTTTTGCATCTTTTGTCGAACCAGGGCTTTCCTTTTGATGGTAACTTGATGGAATTTGGGATGTATGCTTCCATTCCTCAGGAGATTACTTGCATGATCTCTTCGCAGCAGTCTGACGGGTCGTCAGTGGCAAAGCAGACGTCGAGCCAAGGAAAATCTAGGTAGAACTGCCTTAGATCGTCCCAGTTTGCAGAATTGTAATGCCAGATTTTGCGAAGCAATGGTGGATCCTTCTGTATGAGTGGCAATTCACAAACCGTTGTAATAAGTTTGTGGTCGGAGGTACCTAATGGCGGACTAACTGTAACCTTGTACTGGTCAGGATTGGTGGTCAGAAAAAGATTCAGGAGGGCGGCGAATTCGCCCCTCCCTGAGATTCGAGGTGGTTCGTCTACAAGTTGAGTAAGCCCGCAGCTGATGGCAAATGCTTCAGCTTCTCTACCTTTGTTGCCGGTCTTGTTGTGATGTTTGAGCCAGTTGGTGTTGTGGGCATTGAAGTCTCCCAGAACGATTATTTCTGAACTGGGGTGATCGACCTGTATTGAGTCAAAAGTGGTAGCTAGTGTTGAGAAAAAGCTTTGGTAGGCTCTATCGGTCGGAGGGCGATAGAGACAACATATAAACTTGGTTAATCCCTTGACGGTGAACTTGAGCCACATGACGTCAAGGTTGTTCGGGTCGAGTGTTTCCTCGCGGTGACATGAAAGGTCACTTCGGACAAAAAGGCATATTCCGAACTTATATCTAAATCGGGTATGTAAGTCGTAACCAGGATAGAGGTAGTTCACTGTTGTTGTTGTAGAACATACTTGTGTTTCTGTAAGGGCTAATATAAGTAGTCTATTTGCTTGTAGATGTTGGTGTACCGAATTTATGTTTGTATTTAGGCCTCTTATATTGCAGAAATCTATTCTAAATTGGTTCGGTATCTTTGCTGTCTATGAAATGCAGAATGAAGGGCTCCCAGGGCCACCCAGCGCCCGGAGATCCGAATGGCCGGGGAGTTTACTTCCGGAATATTTTAATCCTGGAAGCACCCGAATCATCGGCCTCAGACTAATTCCTTTGGCGAGCGCTAGTCTGACAGGGGTAAAAATGGGGTTTGTTGGATCACTCCCCAGTGATCAGCTCCAGACTTTGTACTTTGGTGTTCTCCAGCCCGGAGGAGGACGATGGGATTTGATAGGCCACATCCCGTGGCAACTCGGAATGGTGGGGCCGGCCGTCACTCCCCGTAATCAAACTGCTCTCACCAGTTTGACGTTCCTGCCAGCCAATACAACGCAGCCCCTCATGTCACAAACTGTCATTGATCGGCCCCAGACGTTGCACTTTGGTGTTCTCCAGCATGGGGGAGGACGATGGGATTTGATGAGCCATATCCCATGACAACTCGGAATGGAGGATGGAATGGTTAACCTAGGGAGGACGCACAGAGGTCCAATGGGGCCCAAGTGCCGCGGCCTTACTAAGCCACCTTCTCACCATTTACAGATTCCTGATCATATTCTCTTTCTTATAATTAAATTATCGAGTAGCATAACAGAATTAATATTACATGCACCTAAAATAGCTCTCAAGGATAGCGAAAGAAAAATAGACAAGTGATTTCTTTATATTTTACCTAAATTTCAAAAGAAGATACACATGTTGGATACTGTACATGATACAAATGATTACGGTGGAAATGCAGGATTTATTCTCGTTTCGCTCTGGAGGCTCGGCTATTTGCGTTGGGCCATTTCCTATTACTTTTAGGCCTCGAAATGTGAATATTGAGTCTTTAGGGTAGGTATTTCAAGAGCCTAAACTCCAATATTGATTTGAGAAGGTACTTGTCAATAAACAATGCAACTTTATTTAATACGCTTGCTCTTCAATGACTGTATAAAATATAAATCTTGGATGAGTATATTAGAGCCTAATTCTAGCCCATTTTATGTGGATTCGCTGGGGAGCTTGGCCACATTTTTTAATGTTGTGTTCATATTTTCTGCGATTCAGTATGATTTTTAAAGAATGTCTCTTGGGTACTTTACATTTCTGTATTTAATTGGTTTGGTTTTTTAATTTCCTAGAAAAAACGAGGTTGCATAATATACCATCATAAAATGTCATATTGTTTGGCATATCGTTCATCTTCCTTAACATAACACTCACTAAAATTGGTTTTATTTCCGATCTAATATTGCCAAATCCTATCGTTTAACATGTCTTGATTTAACTTTTGTAATTCGCCTGTCGTAAGACGCATGCCGGTGATACTATCGACATAACCAGTCCGGGGTTGATTAAAAGTAAACTACAATCCATATAACATGAGCAGTTTGAGATTTTGTTTGATGTCATGCTCGAAGCAATGAGTTGGCGGAATGTTGGAACATTTTCTAAGTGGTACTGTTGAATGAGCCTACAGCACAGCCTTAGTATTTTGTGACATGGAGCAATTTGTAGTGATTGACTGGTTTAAATTTTAGAAGGCACTTTCTGTGGAAGTTGCGCGAAGCCTCCACCGATTAAAATCGAAGACGTTCACATTTGAAAAGTCAGCCATATTGGCAGGTAGTGAGTGGTTTTGAAGATAGTTTTTTTTTAAATACCCGGCGTGTGGGAAATGATCTACTTGACCGGTTTTAGAATTTCAGGCATTATCACAGAGACGCACGCGTCAGGTTTCGACGTCCACAATGTCAATAACTATTACCATTTAAAATCAAACAGAATTATTATGTTTTAAAAAAACCTTTACTATTTAGGCAAGGCCAAGTTATTTGCTAGTAGTATTATTGTTACCCTATGATTAATAAATAAACAATATACCAGAAAAATATATTTTCCTTTCTGAAAATAACAGATGGTTCTGGCAAAACTGCCATCTGAAGGGATAACACAATGTGCCTCACCTTTCTATAATAACCTAAGTTCCTTGTTGTTGGACAAATGGCAATGGAATAAGATGTGACTGAGATCTTCATCTTCGTCATATATGCAGGAGGAGTTTTGCTTTAGTCGATTGTATGCAAATGGATCGAGATGCGACCATTTTTATGCCATTGATGATTCCATTTTGTAGATATTAGTTGTTTTGAGTAAGGGGTAGTATAGCCTTTTTTAGTGTCGAAAATTTCTGAGTGGATTAGGTCAATACTATTCTTAAAAATGTATTGGAGTAAAAGAGTGTATTCACTGAAAAATTCGTTTTTAAAAACAAACTGTCATCCTTTGCATTTTTTGATTATTGCGCTTTTAAATTTATTACGTTGCAAATATTTAACATTCTGAGATAAAAATACTGCCATGTTTTTACCATGGAATTCATCTGCATAATGTCTGTTGAATGTTCAATATATGATAGATTAGTTCAAGATAATATAAAGCGCCATACTAGCAAAATTTGAAGTTATGGATAACTATTATTTTTGGAAAAAGAGCAACTTGTTTTATTTGAGTTGCTTTGAAATAATATCATGCATTTAACATTAAGAGGAATATTCAATAGTAAAACATGCTGCTTGGCTTATTGAATTTTAAGCTTTTCTAAGGTGACAAAGGCAGCAAATAAAACAAATTGTGACCATTAATTATACTATCATTTCTAACAATCCACAATGAAACTGGCTCATTATCGTCGAAAAGAATGAAAATGTCGTTTTAATAGCAACTAAATCAAAAATGTAAGAATTTCTCCAAATTGGCCCCAAAATTATCAAGTTACACCAAATGATTTTGTTAATATCTTTAATAAGTAGTTTTTAAAAATAAATTTTCTTAATAAATTTTGAAATTTATTTTTGTATGGCTAACAAAATGTGCTAATAACTAATAAAACGAACTCGATTACGGGCGACTCATGCATAAAATGTCTTGGCGCCGCAAATTATTTTCATCCCGCTGGGCTTCTGGTCAAATGACTATCGAGCATCATAATATCAAATTACCATCATAATTTAGAGGCATAGATATTGAATCCCTTCCAAAACGTAATAAGGAAAGTTTTTGCTTAGGATAACTCGATTTGGGTCAGTTTTGTCCTATTGCGGGATTCCTTACAAAAGCAAAGAAAAAGCGATCATAATCAGAAGTCATGAGATTTTTTTTATGGAACCTGTGTTCCATGTATTTTCGTGGCATATTTGCTTGCCTATACTTTCTTAAATTTAACTAAACTAACCCAACTAAATGAATGCGGACCAGAAGAAACCATAAAAAGCTTAAATGATCAAATAACCGATGCCATGCTGGAAATCCAATGAAGATACTGTCCCAAGTTACAGAAAGAAGAAAAGCTAGGACAAGCTACCAAGCAACTAATAGAACGAAGGAGAGCTATTAGAAGCGATGAGACGACCAATACTGGGCAGTTAAAAGAAACAAATAGACTGGTATCAAAAGCCATTAGAAGATACATCAGATCATATAATCAGAGGCAAATCCAACTAACAATAATAGAAAACAATAAGAGCATGAAAGTACTCCGCAGACATCTCTAAAGTGAAAAAAAAGAAATGATATAAGTAAAGAAAGGATCGACAGGGATAAGTTACAACAAATCGAGAGGAGATTCTGAGGAGAGTTGAGGACTTCTATCAGATACTATTTAAGAGTCAAAATGACGCAAACGATATCTCAAATACTGAGCCAGAGATAATTATATCTAAGAAAGGAATAGTTAACCAGGAATTAGAGGTATTACCGGAAATCACCATCGATTAAATAAGGCTAGCACCAAGAAAATCAAAAAACAACAAAGCTCCTGGGGAGGATGGTTTGGTGGTTGACGCAATTAAGATTGGTGGTACATCTCTACTCCAGAAGATCAAAATTCTCTTCCACCACACCATACCAGACAAGTGGTATAACGTCACGGTAATACTGCTCCATAAAAAAGGGGATATCACTAAACTAGAGAATTATAAGCCAATAAGCTTGTTAAGCCATCTTTATAAATTATTCACGAGAATTATAATTTCAAGGCTTGAAAATAAACTCAATTTCTACCAACCGATAGTGCAGGCGGGATTTCGTGCCGGTTTTGGGACCAATGACCATCTGCAAAATCAAAATTGGCAAAAGTAGGAGCACAAACTCCACTTTTAGGACCGGAACCTTCCTGTGACATAGCAATACACACCTATAAGGTAGAATTCAGGAAAGAAGATCTAGCCAGATGGATCAGTCCATGGGAACACCATACAGGGTTAAGGCAGCCAAAGATGTTTCTAAGCTTCCTCACCCAGGAAGATCAAAACATCTTATAACACCGAGTAAGAACAATCTCCGCATCCGCACCGACTTTCTTACGAGCCACTGCCGGTGAGAAGACATTAGGAGATAATAAAAATTAAAAACGCTTGTTCTGCGAGGAGGGGGGAGGAAACCCCGGAACACCTTCTCACGGAGTGCGAGGCGGTAGAGAACAGGTCAATGGCCTGATTCGCGTGCTGCATCGTCAAACAGGAGGAATTTCCATCCATATAATCATTCAGACTACTTGCTTTTATCAAAGCACTGAAGCGGGACGGAGTACTCTGATTGAGTATCACATCAACGGAAGTACCATGGAAGGGGACACAATAGATCTCTACAGGTCGCAGTATGTTAACGCTTATAGATAAATTATTCGTTTATTCATTCCCGATGGTCCAAAATTAATCAAAATCGGCGATGGTCGAAACAACAAAACAATTACAAAATTGTGTTGTTATTTATAATAACTAATTCTTTTAATTCTTAAATATAAGTTTTTTTTTTAATTTTGCGTTCGGAAAAAATTTGTGGCCAATTTTCTTATATTTCTAGTAGTTTTGCTACTAAAAGGTTACTTTTTATATAATCGAAATATTTACATATTTTATTACAAGCTTTTATTTACTTTCACCTGTGGGTCTGTCTGTCTGTAATCAAATCTTGCAAGCTGAATTAGAACTATTTCTATATGTCCGATTGACTTGAAATTTGGTACATGTTTAAAGTTCCGATGATAATACTATATTATAATGTTGTTAAGTTTACAGCTTCTCCCTTTTAGGAGTAGGGGAGGGGGCACTACCTATAGTATGTCCGATTTCGTTTAAAATTCGGATATGGGGGTTTTTGGGGACAAGGAATTTTCGATCAGATCAATAAATGGCGAATTCAACATGGCCGATTTTGGGTTAAAAGTTTCAAGTCAATTTTAGTTGACTTCTAGATATCTAATTGGCTCCAAATTTGGCATGCATTTGTGGTTCAAATGAAAATATAAAACTATGGCGTTGCTTACACTCCACTCCTCCCTTTCAAGGGTAGGGTAGGGGGAACTACTTAAAGTACGTCCGATTTCGTTTAAAATTGGTATATGGGGGTTTTTGGGGACAAGGAATATGATTTTTTTTATCAGATTTTGAAAATTCAAAATGGCGGATTCAACATAGCCGATTTGGGGTTAAATATTGCAAGTCAATTTTAGCTGACTTCTACATATTCAATTGGCTTCAAATTTGGTATGCGTTTGTAGTTCAAATGATAATTTAAAACTATGGTGTTGCTTACACTTCCCCCCACCCTTTAAAGGTTAGTGGTGAGGGTACTACTTAAAGTTTGTCCGATTTCGTTTAAAATTGGTATTAGGAGGTTTTTAGGGACAAGGAATATAATTGTTTTATCGGAAAATTCAAAATAGCAGATTCAAAATGGCTTTTATTATATACTACGAATCTAGGTTTTATAAATAAATATATAATATTTACTAAATTTGTGATATTGCTATCCCATAACACCTGCTAAAAAGTAAGAAATAAATAAAAGTAAAAAAATCAGTTTTAAAAACAAGCTTTTATTTAAATGCACTAAAAAGAAGAAAATAAAATTTGAAGAAAATCAAACTCATTATTTTGTTACATATTAAACATTTTTATATGATATAAAAGCTTGTCGCGAGAAATTTAAACAGGAAAATCTCGCGACAAGCTATTGTATCATATAAAACATGTTTAATATGTGACAAAATAATGGGTTTGATTTACTTTAAATTTTATTTTCTTCTTTTTAGTGCATTGTAATAAAAGCATGTTTTTTAAAATTATTTTTTTACTTTTATTTATTTAATTTTTTTTTGTTGTTTTCCTTTCAGCCTATGTTCTGTTTAGCTTATATATGAATACATCAATATTAAATAATAATGTTAATTTTAATAGCATTAGAATGGGGGTATGCTATACCCCATCTAACCATATGTGTTGCCATATTTCACCTTTCCCAGGGAGGGTTAATTATTATATATAAGTATAGTGTTTCAAACAACGAGCGAGGGGCTGTTGCATCTGAAGTGCAGCTAAATCGGCATTATATCCAACAACGAATATATTGCATACTTAACCATCGATTTATATAAAATGCGTTTTAAATTCTAAACAAGTAACAGGCGAACGTTTCAGGTATAAGATATTCTAGCCATATTTAGAAGTAATTGAATATTATAGGAAGATTTATATATAAATTGCATGTGATGTTTGCCTCTCAAAATTAACATTGCCTTATAGGATTTAGAATTATTGGTAATGACCTTCCCCATATTTCTAAGTACTAACCACAATTAATTAAATCGTTAATTAAGTGATGTATTTATGCTTCAAATTCAAGAAGAATTCTCTTTAATGAAAGTAATGCCTACAATAACGTAGGTAGAATGCTTATCATCGAAACTGTAATATTGGGCAGTAGTAGAGAAAGAGAAACCAGCCGACAAGCAACCAATTTTGAGAAACTGTATTTATTTTTTAACCTTAAAATACTACATTAGAGTCTACCAGACCCATTCTAAAATTATTTAATACATTAAAAATACCGCTTGCAGTATTCCACCACTCGCCATATACTTTCTATTCGAATATGTTTAAGCCTTGTTCCGGGTTAACAGTGCAGTCACGGTATAAATACATATACGGTAAGTTCACTGGAGACAAATTTCCAATTTTTCCGACAGTGGTTGGCGTCGACGTCGAAGCGAATCCGGATTAATATGGTTCGTGGCCCGCGATGGCTCGGCACTACCGTGTTCAGACAGCGGTCTGATTTGATCTTTTCTGGTGACCTTCGGCGAAATGTGGGCAATAATTAAGTTATTTCGTATGGACCTCCGCTCGCTTCATAGTACAAACATAGTATCTAACCACTGACCTATCAGACGATTGGAAGCGATACAGTGTACCGCGAACACATGGGTAATTCTGCTGATTCGGCCAAAGTCAGGTCGCGTCGCGGAACCGAACAGAAAATGTCAAAACAGGTCGCTGTCAGAAGACGCTACTTGGCTCAGCTACGAGGGACAGTATACTATCAGTGTGCAAATACCCTGAGATTGTGTACTGTCGGGTCTTGTTGAAATAATAACCGAGGAAATAATTTTGCAGCAGCAAATATTTTTTGAATCTCTCCCGACAGACTGCTCGCTGATTTATACGTGCTGTAGGTGTGCGGCGGCTTTCGCGTTTGATGCAAAAACATCAAAACGATTTTGCTGAGCGACTCTACTCGATATTATTTGTACTATTTTGTACTCTGGTGGAGTGGTCCTTCAATTTCTAAGCAGAGGTTGAGCGAGTCATTAATTGTGTATGTGTAACAAATTTAGGATTTCATAAAAATAGCTAATGTGTTTTTGTTTTCCTTTTTAAGTGTTTGAAAGGTCTCAGTTGACTTCTACATCAAAAACGGATTGATTGTGAGATGCCAATTATGAAAGTGTTATGAAAAATGGTTTGACTCCAGCGATGTACAGGAAGTTGGAGAACATTATGCGTTGGACTCGGCCCATGACACAGATATTGAGCAAACAATGTCAAAGACTAGAGAAAATATAGAAGATACCGATAAAGAAATAGACGGAAATCGTAAATCAAGCGACAGCGATGATCATCAGAACAAACATTATTATTATGGCAAGAATCGTTATAACTGGGCAACAAATACACCATTCATTTAAGGGAAATACCAGAACCCCTAGTCACAATATAGTGGTACATCTAACGGGTGTAAGAGCAGCTGCGCTCATTGAAGAGAAGGATAATGCGGAAAAAATGTGGAACCCTTTAACATTGTTGGGTTGGACCATAGGTATCTTTCGGTAGGTACTAAAATAAGTTGATTGGAAATTACAGCTCTCTTGGAACTTCTTATTTACAGTGCTAATTTCAAAAGTGATCGAAAGAATATTTCTAGTGTTTTTGCACCTGATGGTACTGGGAGAGGTATATTTCAAAACGTTATGAGCAAAAATAGATTTGCTATTTTGTTTGATCGCCTAAGGTTTGAACCTAAGACTCGAATAATAAGTAGATTGTCTGATAAAACTGCCTCAACTTTCGAAATATTCCAGCGTTTGGTTTGAAGTTCTCAAAATATATACACGCCCGGAGAGAATGTCTGCATCGATGAAGTGTTACTACCGTTCCGAGGTCGCTGTAAACTTAAAATGTTAATGTCACAAAATTAGCAAAATATGCCATACAATTAATTATTTTGGCTGACGCAAGGACAAACTATGCCTATGATATATGGTAAAAGCTCAGATGGTGCTGATCTATCAGATATAAAAAATTAGCGTATTAACTCGGATCAAATAGAAACATCACAGACGACATTTGGTTCTGTTAGACTGAACTAATGATTGAACAACTACATGCAACAGTACGGAAGAATAAAGAAGAATTCCTTCCTCAATTTCGGCCACATAAAGAAAACCCAGACCATTTATGGATTCACTAGGGACATATCTATTTTCTCGTATGTTCCCATAAAAAAAATGGAATACGTACTAGCTGCATTATCCATGCACCATTCAGTTTCTCTAGGAGATGGCCAACCAGAGGTTTTTTATAATTGGACAAAAACTAGCGTGGATACATTGGGCCAAAAATATTAAGAATATAGCTGCCCAGTGAACTTTTTTGTTAATATAGAGGACCCTTATTGGTTCGATAAATGTAGTAGGTTTTTAAAAACGAGCATTATTCCTTGTAAAACCACACGATGAAATGCCACAACAACCATAACATTCCATTAAAAATCCGTCTTGATTTCGCAGACATTTTATATCTTGGGGAAGATTAATGCGAAACTTTAGAAGTAAGGAAATACAGTTATTTATGTCCTAAAAGGTCTTTTGTGCGATAAATCCTTTTGCCTTCAGTAGAGTTCCAAGGGTATTGAATAAACTCTGCCTTCAGTGCGCGCCGAACATTTGTAAAATTTGTTGAATTAATGAATTAATGACTAGATTTTGTAATTACACGTGCATTAATTCTGTTCAATAATTTTTTTTGCATTTTGTGTATGCGTTAAAAATTTTTTCTTGATTTTTTAGTGAATGTTCATCCAGTTTTTGGTATGGAATGGTTATAAAGTTAGAAATATTGGTTTGGTTAAAAATAATGAGGAAAATAGTAATGGATCTCGACAAATATTGTATCTAATTTTCAGTAAAATAGTAACATTACATGTTATTAATTTTATTACAAAATATATAGGTTAAAAACCAACAAGATAAACTTTTTGTTTTATTTGAATTTAGTTTCATTTAATTTTTTTTGTATTAGATTTTTTTTTAGGAATCTGTCAGACTGACTACAGTAACAGTTGGAAGAACATTCTATAGCACATAAAGTATTTTTTTTTGAACCGGTGCTTTGAAGGTAAGATGTTTTTATATTGTTTAAAAACTTTTATCTAAGCTGTTGTGGAATTGTTTTTTCCTGCTTGACTGAATTAAACTATGTTATGAATTTTTTTTCTCAAATTTTTTCTGTTTGCTCAGGAAATTTTCTTTCTCGTTACTTCTTGGGTTTTCCTTCAGTTGGTATTTCATTATCATCATCTTAGCCATTTTTATTGAAACTAGCATGACTACTGTTTCTGCTCTTATATTATTAACAATGTTTATTATAGGGTTTTTTATTTTTCCGAGCCACTAAAACTTCTTCATTATCAGAACTTTCCGTATCAAATTCAAAATCGTGCTCGTGTATGCCATAATAACCATCATTTTCCGTAAGAACTGAACTCAATTATTGAGTTAGTCTGGACAGCTTAGGCAAACTTGAGTAATTATAGCTGTTATTATCATATCAGGCGTATTATTAGGTAAAGCAGTCGTATCATTAAAAGACTGGCGCTCAATTTCACATGTTTTGAAGTGGTTTTCTTCTATAATAGATTGGATGGCATTCTAAATCTTCTTTCGAGCCTTACTTGGTTCCGAATTCAAGTTCTTTAGTGATTGGTCGGACTATTTCTCTGTAGTAAATTGGGAGGAATTCTCAATCTACTCTTGAACCGTGCTTGATTTAAAATGAATGCATTTTGGTGATTTATCAGAGTACTCCACTATAGTAAATTGGGTGGTATTCACAATCTCCTTATGAACCTTACTTGCTTTTGGTGATTTGTCAGTCTATTCTGCTATAGTAAATTAAATGGTATTCTCAATCTCCTTTTGATCTTTAGTTGCATTCAAATGCATGGTGTTTTGAGGCTAAAATCGAAAAGAAATGTTTTTGACATTGCTGACACGTGCCACAAGTGCTACCATTGGATTGAAATTCTCCGAGTCCTAATGGCCAATGCTGATTAATTTTTGAATATAGAAAACAACATAAATAATTTGGAGATTATGATAATAAATTACAGTGTCTTTAATACAACTTGTATATTTTCAATGACCTTAGGCTTTTTTGCTTCCCAAGCACCAGCAAAACCCCGTTTTTAAATGCAGCACCCTACATACTATTTAAGTTTTGGATTATTTTTATAGCAGTTTAAGAAATTATTTGAATAACTTGTGTATTAAAAGCATTTATTGGTCACTGAAAGTGTCTATGGCTTCCTGACTAACATCTAAAATATTTTTTGTCATACGCTCCCAAAAATAGGTATTTTACGGACTCATTTGAGTCCGTAAAATGCTTCTTTTTAGGCCTAGTCCCTAAAAGTCGTCATGGCAACTTTTACGGACTATTCCAAAATTCCTGAATATGTCTAAATGTCAAATTTCGAATGACATGACCAAATTGTCAAATAGTTGCTACGATATCAAATTCTAAGCTAACTTTGTCGTACATTATGATTACAAAAATTATGGTAAATTTGCAAAATTAGGCGTTCTGAAGAATTGCAAAAAGCGTATAAATGAAAATTAAATTTTGGGAGCGTATGACAAAAAATAGTGTTTGTCACACGTACCTAAATGAAGTTTTTCAGGACTCATCTGCTATTCCGGACTCGGCTAACGCCTCGTCCGGAAACAGCAATGATTCGTCCTGAAAAACTCCATTTTAGGTACTTGTAACAAAAATAACTATTATGGTAGGTGTAGTAACTGGTCTAAATAATAATGCTTCAAGTGCTGCCTATTGATGCGATAATACTATTAACCGAAACTGTTTGATATAATATTTCTTAGTTCTTGCTACAAAAATAAAGGTCAAATGGTGCAAAATCGGGAGACTCTGGTGACCAACACCACGGACTCTAACGTCTTACCCACCGATCATCACACACTTCATGTATCTACAAAGATTCGTTCTGAGCAGTCGCTTCACCTAATTGGTACCTACATTTTGTCATATTTATAGCAAATATTTCAGAAAGTCACTAACAGTTTTTCTTGAATTGTTTAAATGTTTTCTGAAGGTTACTACTTGAACACAATAAGTAAGTTTATTATCCATCAGTTAATTTCGGTTGCAGCTGAATGTATGTTTATATTGTCTTCCTTTTAAAAAATTAAATAAATGTTCGATAAAAACGATTGTTTCAGCGATTGACAATTTTAATTCCTCGGTCCAAATAATTTTTTTAAAGAAAATCCAGGTCTATTTTAATGGCTATGAATTCCTAAAATTTTACTAGTTGTGCTGAATCTTCTGGTACTTCGTATGGCTTAAAGGGTAACAAATGTGTAAGCATGGATATTAAGATTTTGTAATATCCGCCACATCGAAACACCATCTATTCCAAAAACAGTCTCAGCAGCAATTAAAGGCCAGTGAGGATAGGCATGAAATTAACGCAAGAGGAATATTTCGTTTTCCTCAATACCAGCTACAGGTTATATTAAATATTCTGCTAGTTCTTGAAAATGTTAAAATATCTTAGTTTAAGTTGAAGAGTTCAAAAATGTGACGGCATACAAGGTGTGAAAATAAGCAACTTTCGATTTAATCGAAAGCCGCAGAAACTAGCTTGAAATAGCCTGAAAGCACGAAAAAGCCCTTTCGTGCAATGGCATACGTATAAATTACGTCCTTCTGGATGCTGACCATTTAGGAGTTTTAGAGTTACGAAGTGATTAAAACTGGAATAGCATTTCGACCTTTACGTTTCAATTTATGCTCAGTTTATGTTATTACTTTTGAACACTAATAATGTAAATTAATATATGGTTTTATTGAAAATGTATTGTTATATATGAGACTATTTAATATTTTTCTTGAAAAACACTAGACATATAGCAGCACAAATCAATCATATAAATTAAATAGGGTGGAAGCTGGTCAGAAGTTTAAATAATGCATTTACGTTAAAACATTCTCGTCATTATTACCAGATTAAACTTAGTAGCCGAGAAAAGTAACGTAAACCATCATAATATATCTACGCCCAATAATGCATATAAAAGTCGATATCCGATGGAAACTCAGCAAATTGTGTTTATAAAATCCATGAAAGTTTAATATACAGTGAGTATATACAAATATCGGCATTTGTTCCTATGCCGTCAGCATTATTTCCCATATACTTTTATCCAGAACAGTTTTTGCCCTTGATTAATTTGTTTTTAATTTGTTTGTGCTTAGCCCTGACGCGGAGCTGATAGGGTTGGAAAAAGATTGATGAAGATAAAATAAAATGGTCGCTTGAAAGCTAAATCGAGCTTAATAATTTGAGTTCATTAAGCACTTTAATTCTTCCTTAAATGAACATCCATTAGAAAATGTTTAATTATCAATTCAGAGCTTTTAGCATTATTCATCTTTAGAAGATATCGTTGGGAATTAAATGAGCTTTCATAAAGGAGAAACTTTTATTGGTTGCACAGATTCAAGGGTTTGCTGCCCTTTATTTTTTATTTTCTGGAGCATTATGTTGATAAAACAAAGGCAAGCTCGTACTTTTATATCTTGCTACCCACTCAAATAGTAAAGGTAATAGTAAGGTAGATTACATTCTAGTTTGAATTTTAATTAACGATTCTTCTAGATTTTGTTACAGTAAAACTCGTGAACCCGAAACATGGATTATCATTAAATTCTGAAGTTAGTTAAAATTGGAAGCCCTTGAATTCTGCTTTACAACGTAGGTTTTGTGCGATGTACGCTTTGTTTGATCTTTTTAAATATACAGGAAGTGATCTTTAATAATAATAACTGAATTAACTTGTACATTAAAAATCACCAAATGCGTTGCGGATATTTCCAGAGGAACATTTTTATCCCAGAAAAATATTAGTTTTAAAAACCGACTGCTTGAATGATACAGTTTGGTGAACCCGAAGCATGGAACATCACATTAGTTTTGATTCAAAGCCCTTGGCATTTGGTTTAAAATGAAGGTTTTATTAGTCGCACGATTTGTTTGGTCTTTTTAAATATGCAGGAAACGGTCATTGTCTGAGTTAATTTTTATATAAAAGATGTTCTAAATGCATTGCTTGTTATTCCAAAGTTACATTTTTTCCTGAAAATATATTAGTTTTTTAAATCTAAGCGTGTTGCGAGTTTTTCCAAAGAAACTTACATTAATTTATATTAAGTTTACGTCTAAGAAACATACAACTTCGAAAATAGTTTCTGAAACCGCATTAATGTATCATTTCCTTTTATGGGGTGTCACGTCTCTCTTTAGAATCCAGCATTAATCACCCGTCACTGCTGAATCTCATCGGGTTTGATATGGAATTTCCATTATCTTAATGTTTTGATGCAACCTATCACCTTGTTCGTCATTAGTCGTAGAAAAAAATGAGAATGAAGGAAGTCAATTTTTAACGATATTTAGCAACTATGCGATTAGGAGGAATCATTAACCAGTTGTTCGTAGTTTTCATTGATTTGTGCCTAATAATCTCCTCACTACATTTACAAATAAGTCATAAGCTCTGAGTTCTTGCCTGGTAAGTTTTCACGTCGTCCAGCTATTTTCTAAATTCGTGGACCAATAAAATTCCTTCTTTTAACTGAAGCAGTTCGTGCAATAACTGGTTATATGTAAGCTTTCAATTTTTCAGTATTCACAAAAACCGTTATTTGGAATTATTTGAATATATTTGGATATAAAAACTAAAACAATATTAGTGTTAATGATCAATGAGCGTTTTTCCATTCTCATTTTAATAAATAGTACGTTAAATCTATATTTGATTTCATTCATAAAAATATGATAGACACCTTGTCATTCAAATTTTTATGTATGAAGTCAAATATACATTTAACGTACTATTTATTAAAAAGAGAATGAAAAAACGAAATTAACAGAATATTAGTAAATCCAGAAAGAAATGCAACTGACACTGTATTAGAGTTATTAAAAAAAATTATCGGAATCATTGTTATCGTTCTCATGTCTTTTTAGATTAGGGTACTAACCCTTGTATCGAACTGGAATATATTTTCCAACTATAGGCATTAAACTATCATGTTTTGTACTTTTTATAGCTAAAGCTCATGATGCTCTTTTGGCCAGTCAATATAATTAGATGAAAAGTATTTTTTTGAAAGGGGATATGCAATAAAATTTATATACGAGTAACACTGTAGCCATTTGTTACACAGGATCTTTTTAAAAAAGACTCAAGATTAAATTTGTATGCCACCATTTCTATATACTTGCCCTCTATTCCTTGCTACTTTTCGAACATTTCTCTGCTAGGACAAGAACTGATGTATCCTCTTTTTAACTGTACTAGAATAGAATTCTTTATTAATCGCTCAATTTTTACCGCTAAAACTGAGAGGTCAGTCTTGTGAAAAATGCCCTAAAAATGTCCTCTCTAAAATTCTATTTTATTATTCAGATAACTTGATATTTCAGTTTTAATCTTATCTAATACTTATACGAAACTATCTAGTTTCACGGTAACGCCATAGCCTAAAGAAAACTATAGCCGCGACACTCGGCTCGTTTAGTGGGGTACGGAATCAAATTTTCTCCGTGAAGCTCAGTGAAGGGAGGACTCCACGCAGTTGGAACTCGATGCCAATCATACGCGCTTACCGGGGCCGGAGTGCAATAAATTTTCATAGGAATTAAAATAGAAAAAGATTCGTTGTTTGGGTAAATAGACGTTATGCGTATATATTGTTTTGTTTGTATGTTATATAAATAAGTTAATGTTTGTGTGTTAAAATGGGAAAAGAACGGCAGAATTAAGCAGCTAGTTAGTTTGTTTATTTAAACTTAAATTTGATCATAAGGTATCGGAATCGGTTCAAATGACTAAAATAAATTGGAACTAACTGAAACCAACCGAAAGTTAATTGAACGACTAACCAAAGCTAGCCAAAAGTAACCATAGGCTCCAAAACAGGCTAAAACGTACCTATCGTAATAGGTTACAAAAATTAAAGTAAGTTGAAACTAACCTAAACGAAAGGAATTTAAGCGACTAACCAAAAACATTAAATTTGCTTATAACGTATAGGAGCCGATTCAAATGACTAAAATAAATTGGAACTAACTGAAAGTAACTGAAAGTTGATTGAATGACAAAACAAAAGTAACTAATAGCACAAAAACGGACAAAAACGTATCGGAACAGATTAAAAATGTTAAAGTAAATTAAAATTAACCCAAATTAACCGAATATTGGCAAGTAACCAAAGACATTAAAATTGGTTATAACGTATCAGAACCGGTTCCAATGACTAAAATAAATTTAAACTAACTGAAATTAACCGAAAGTTGATTGAAGGAAAGAAAGTTAAAACTAACCCAAATTAGCCGAATTTTGGCGACTAACCGAAAGTAATCAAAAACTTTAAAATTGGTTACAACATATCGGAACCGGTTCATATGATTTAAATAAATTAAAACTAACTGAAATTAACCGAAAGTCGATTGAACGACTAACCAAAAGCACCAAAAGAGCTAAAACATATCGTAACAGATTAAAATTATCAAAGTAAGTTGAAACTAACCCAAATTAACCGAATTTTGGCGAATAACCTAAATTAATTAAAAACATTTAAATTGGTTATAACGTATCCGAACCGATTCAAATTACTAAACTAAATTAAAACTAACTCAAATTAACCTAAAGTCGATTGATCGACTAACCAAAACTAACCAATAGCATCAAAAAGGGCTAAAACGTATCGTAACAGATTAAAAATATTAAAATAAGTTGAAACTAACCAAAATTAAGCGAATTTTGACGACTAACTTGAATTAATTCAATAACTAAAATAAACTGAAAGTAACCAAAATTTGATTGAAAGACTAACCAAAACAAACCAAAAATAACTAAAAGTACCAAAACGGGCTAAAACGTATCGGAATAGCTTAAAAATAATATTAAGTAAGTTAAAACTAACCCAGATCAATTCAGTTTTGGCGACTATCCTAACCACTAAAATTGGTAATAACGTATCGGAACCGAAAGTAATCGATAGTTGATTGAACGACCCAGTTTTGGCGGCTAACCAAAACTAACCAAAAATATTAAAATTGGTTATAATGTATCGGAACCGGGTTCAAATGACTAAAATAAATTAAAACTAAACGAAAGCTGATTGAACTAACCCAAAGTAACTAAAAGCACCAAAACGGACTAAAACGTATCATAAATTACAAAATTTTAAAGTGCCCAAAAATAATCGAAAATTAATAATATGCAAACATTCATAAAATATATACCAAGGGTACAGGGGAAAAACGATCTAAGCGCCATTTTCATAGGAAACTTTTATTATTGATTTCACAGAAAATTTTATTCTTGATAAAACTTGGTGCTTGGAAAAAAACTCATTTTGACAATGTTAAATTAAGACTAAGTATTACAGGGTACTTAAAAAATACAAAAATGGTGGTTAAAAAAACAAAAACTTAGGAATATCGGAATAACTTCAACAGGAAAAATAAAGCTCCTATTAAGGTAAAAATAAAAGTCAAATACCTTTTTTTCCAAAAGTGCATCGTTGCTGAAAAAAATAAGGACAAAATTAAGAAAAAGCGGGTTTTATCACTAATTGAAATGGATTTTCTCCGCAATGGTGCCGTGCACTTTTGGAAAAAATGGTATTTGACTTTTATTTTTATCTTAATACGAGCTTTATTTTTCTGTAGAAAGTTTTCCGATATTCCAATTGATTTTTTAACCATCATTTTTGTATTTATTGAGTACCCTGTATAACTTATCTTTAATTTAGCATTGTCAAAATCAGTTTTTTTTTCAAACACAAACTTTTATCAAGAATAAAATTTTCTGTGAAGTCAATAATAAAAAAGTTTCCTATGGAAATGGCGCTTAGATCATTTTTCCCCTGTACCCTTCATATGTATACACATTTTATAGAAATAACATGTTTTAATTTTTTTATTAGTCTTACAACCATTTCATCATTTAGCCATGTTGATTTCAGTTTGACAATATAATTGAATTATATTTCAATATAAAAGGTCTCAAAAGAGCGGGACATATTTTCCAATTTTCGGATTCTTCTAAAAATTCTAGATAAACTTCATGTAGCATGTCGAATAGCCTCCTTTCCATTTAAAGAATTTGATCTGTTTAACTAAGCGCGAAACGATTTGCATCTTCTTATCTTAGTTATTTAGTATTTATCTAGATATACGAAATTTTGGGTTTGGTGGGGAGTATTTTCCACGTTGTGGTTATGTGGAAGATAAGAAAGTGCAAAACATTTCGTTTGACAATAAACAGTTCGTATTCTACCATAAAGGCGTAAGTCTCAAAAACATTGTTTTTGCTGGTTGTTTTTCGCAAAAGTTGATCGTTATCCACATATATCCATTATTTCAGATTTGATCAGCACCTTGATATCATTTTGATTCGCTGTACCTTTTTTGGTTTTAAAGATACCAAGGTAAACAAAAAAGCAAAATGTAGGGATGGGAGCCAAGTTTTTTCTAGATTACATATAAAACAAACACCAATAATTTCCTGACATAAAAGCCTACTTTATATATTTTTTAAATAGAACACCCTGTATATTACTACATTTTTGGACTCTCAAGTGAAATCAAAACACATGTCGTGTATAATATCCTATACCTATCTTTAGCTGTTTACGAAAGATTGACAGTTGAAAGTCGGGCATTTTGACAGGCTCTTCCTATCTTAGGTTTTCATAAGCTATCGAATGACAGTGGCTTTCAATTTAAGGTTTAAAAGTTCCGGTCAATTTTATTCGCGGGTTAAATTCAAAGTTACTGTCATTTGATAGCTCATGAAAACCTAAGACAGGAATATGCAAACCGTTTTCTTTGCTCTCATGCGGTTTAGATTTCAAAGCCTATCAAAATGTCAAAATGCACGACTTTCAACGGTCAATATTTCGTAAACACATAAAGAAAGATAGGTAGAATATATTATACACGAAATGTGTTTAGACTTCTCTAGAGATTCCAAAAATGTAGTAATATACAGGGTGTTCCATTTAAAAAATATAGAGTAGGCTGATGTGTCAGAAAATCGTTAGTGTTTTATTTTATATGTAACGTAGAAAAAAATTTGGCTACCAACCCTACATTTTGCTTTTTTGTTTAACTTGACATCTTTAAAAACAAAAAAGTTACAGCGAATCAAAATGTTATCAAGATAACGGTACAGCTTGCTCCGATTTAGCTAATTGTGCACTTCATGCATAAACTAGTTCGTGAACTATAGCCAGATCAAAAATTTACTTTCATTTCACCATCTTGACAATATTTTTATCTAGCGAATAAAATGAAAAAGCTGTTACGAAAAAATATGCAAAATCGTACATAATACGTTTATAAAATTGTGCAGGTTGCAAAGAATCTATATAAAACAAAATTATGTACTTATATAAGATCTTTTTTTAGCTTAGAAGAGAACAACTAGATAAATCAAAATTTTCAAAATTATTATTGCAGATCTTCACAAGTTCGTCTAAAACCGTAACTACTTATGCAAAATAAAATCTCATATAAAAAAACTTTTGTTGTGTATAGATCTTGTTGATATTTAAAGATTAACTTGGAGCTTATATTCTATTATAGTTATATTCAGCATTCAAGAATGCTGTACTTACTACAAGTAATCTACATTCGCCATTCTTAATTTCACTTCAAAAGGCATTTTTAACTATTTCTTTCAGGTGTAATGTTTAAATAAATATCCGGCTCTCTTTATGCAGCAGCTTTTTGGATCAAAAAAATGGTTATTCTCTACTCGAAATAAACAGTATTTTATAAATCATATATTTTGTGATGAAAGTTTAAATAAAATAATAGGGGAGAGTAACAATTTTAGTATATAACGTCCCAAAAAATTTTAGTACGGCCCACTTCACTAATGATTGCCGGGGGGTTGACGTCAAGTTAGATTTATTTATTTCCTCCCCACTACATAGTGATAAAGTTGGTCCTCGCTTCTCAAAGGTGCCGCGCTTAAGTGTCGCAGCTATAGTTTTCTTTAGGCTATGGTAACGCTCTACAATTACCATTGCAATAACCTACAAAATTAGCATGTATATCTAAAATACCTTTTGGTCTTTTAATTTCTGTTTGATTTTGGTTTAGTTCAATATTGGATTTTTTGCAGGACTCAGTGTCTTGAGATTGCCCTAAACCTTGATCGACCACACTATCATTGGAGCCTTAAAAAATATCCATTGTGTATCTCATATCTTGTAAAACTAACAAAGATATTAACAAAATATGGAGACGCAATGCCGAAATCACTCGTATTAAAATCACATTTAAATATTTTAGGTGCCTAGACAAACAATAATAATTATTTCTGAGTGACAAGCTCATCAGGACCAAAATAAGGGACGCGAAAGAAATATGGATTTGTGAAGAATGCGAGGAAGCCAACAGACTGCTTAGCATTCAACTTTTATAAGAAGGTCAAAGAAATTACTGGCTGTCATATACAATCAAGATTACCCTCTACTAGAGACCAAAACTGATGGTTTGTTTTGGATAAAAATAATCTGGAAGAAGTATTGAGGATATACGAGCGGACAGCATAAATAATTACCAGCAACAATTCAGTGGACCGGAAATCCTGGAATCGGAGGTAACCAGAGCAATTAACTTGACAAAGAACGGTAAACGTTCCGGACCGGACAACATACATGCTGAAGTTCTGAAATGCGCTAACGTGAAACTCCTCAAATTTCTTTTGCATGAAATATATAATAATGGTCACTTGCTCAAAGACTGGTTCAAATCCACATTTGTCACAATACCCAAAAAAATATTCCCGAAGATCTGTGAGGATTACATACTTATATGCCTAATGAGCCACTTAAAGCATTTCTATGTACGTATAGTTCACTCTAGAATCTACAACAAATGTGAAGATATGAGCGAAGAAACGCAATTCGGCCTTGCAAAGTGACTAGATACTAGAGAGGCCTTATTCTCGATGAAACTTCTAGTACTGAAATGCTACGTCCAGCGCAAGCATGTATTCATTTGTTTCATCGACTACCAGAAAGCATTTGATAACGCGAATCATGGCTTATTAATAAGCAGACTATGCGAAATAGGTATTGATGACAAGGATATCAGAATAATAAAACATCTTTATTGGGACCAGTCTGTAGAAATCCGAATTGGGATTGGTAAAGACCTTACGAGGGACGAGTTCGACATTGCTAAAGGCGTTGAACAATGACATGTTTTGTCTCCCATACTCTTTAATATATATTTAGAGAAGATCATTCAGTTGGCGCTGAACAATGCTGATATTGGAGTAAAAGCAAACGGCAAATCCATACGCAGATGATACTGCAATTTTGGCTAGCAGTCTTGGACAGAATTAGTCGTTTCGGTAAAGTTCAGTTAGTTCCAAATTATTTTAGTCATTTGAACCATTTCCAATACTTACGTTATAAGCATTTTTAATGTTTTTGGTTAGTTTTGGTTAGTCACCAAAATTTGGTTAATTTGGGTTAGTTTTAACTTACTTTGAATCTATTTCGATACGTTTTAGCACATTTTGACGCTTTTGGATACGTTTGGTTATTTAGACGTTCAATCAAATTTCGGCAAAGTTCAGTTGGTTTTAATAAGCATTTTAGTCATTTGAACCGGTTCCGGTACGTTATAAGCAATTTCAATGTTTTTGGTTAGTTTTGGTTGGTCACCAAAATTCGGTTAATTTGGGTCAGTTTGGTGTTTTCAGTTACTTTTGGTTAGTCATTCAATCAACTTTCGGTTACTTTCAGTTAGTTCCAAATTAGTTCAGTCACTTGAACCGGTTCCGATACGTTATAATCAAATTGTTTTCATTTGTCGCCAAAATTCGGTTCGTTTTGGTTAGTTTTATCTTATTTTCATTTTTGTGACCTGTTCCGATACGTCTTAGCTCGTTTTGGCGCTAATGGTTAGTTTTGGTTAATGGTTCAATCAACTTTCGGTTAGTTTCTGTTAGTTCCAATTTGTTTTTGTCATTTGAACCGATTCCGATACGTAATAACCTAATTCAAGTTTAAATAAACAAACTAACACGATCTCTTACGCGTATGTCGTCAATGTAGCAAATCTAGCATGCACTTTTTCAAGATTTGAGGCCCTATAATAGGAAACAGAAACATTTTCAATGTTAAAATAAGAACCCGTATCGGAATTCTTTCATCATCACTGAATGAACACCTGATGTAGATGGTTTTAAATTTCCCGAAATAATACAGCTTTTGAACTCTAGTTCGACGATGAATAAGACCGACTCACAGAGAGGATACTCGAGATGAGTTCCTGCAATAACCTATACCAGTATACGCGCATAATACCTAATTTTTTTACATTATAAATTGCGGAAAGCTTTGCATTTCTTTTCCTAGATACCTTGTTTTAATCTATTTCCTTAAGATGGGAAAAATGGTAGGTATTAGCACAGATCTATATAGCTGTAGCTATATAGATCTATGGTTCTAGGACTCGGACATTTTTCAATTTATTAGCATTGTAAAAATAATAAGCTAGACTGTATTACAAAAATCATGTCGACCAATGTTATTTAGAATACTAATAATTCGATACGTTTTGTTTCTATTTCGATTAAGATATTTTGCGCATGTATCAAGTTGCATACCAGTCCCTGAAACATTCACTTCGAGGTTTCAGAGATAATATTAGTTATTTAGGCAACTAGCGCTGCAAAGACGTCTTTTGCAAGTTATGATTAATAATTTAAAATATTAAAAAGTTAGTTTCATGCATGAGCCTTTTTCGACCACTTTCGGATTACATTAGGTGCTCTTAAATTTCAGGCTAATGCTCATATTTCCCAAAAATATTTCTACATTAAAAAAAAGCTGAACTAAAGGAGGATTAAATTCGAGTAAGAAAAGCATTAGTTCATATCCACGCAATAAAATTTGAATGAATGTATTCTGAGGAATTTTTTCATTATATGTTGGAATGGGAAATGAAATAGAGAGGTGGACGCTTCCCCACGTACACTATGCGAATAATGTCCTTATTACACCACAGCAATATTTTTAGCAAAGTTAGTTTCCCGTAGCACAGAGCTCGTTGATGTTAATTTTTAATTTCTAGTTTTTCAGAGGCTTCCAACACAGTTTTATTTGGTTTAGTCGAAATTACTTTTCGCCATGAAATTGAATTATTTAAAAATTTCAGGGGCCCTGAATAGCGGGAATCCAGAATGCAAATGTTGCTCTAATTATTGTCTTGTTATATTAATAAAAGACAGTGCTTAAAAGCGATCTTGAAAGTGACTATTTTCCAAACCGAATCCAGATTTTGATTTTCACTTTATGTTTCATATAAGTAAATGTTATCTAAACTTCGAAATGGGATAGTAGATGTCCCACAAAAAATATCAACACAACAAAAGGACAAAGTACTCACATAATTTTAGCTCGTGACGTTATGCATGTGGGCCTTTGCGATTTGGAGTGAAGATGTAGTAGGGGGGCATGCGGAAAGGTAATCGCGATCGATGTGCAATTGGTTGCAACGTTGCCAGACTGTTACAAAAAATGCGAAAATTAGGATGCTCGTATATAATGAATGTATCTCTTACGTTACAATTTCTCCAATATTGTTATACCATATATTTTCATAATATCTTCTCTCCTCTTATTATAATGTGGTATTTCGTAATTTATGCTTATAATTATCTAATAGTACTACCTTGTTCGTGCCCTTTTCTAAAATAATTGCTTTTCTTATACAGCCGACCACAGTGCATCATCTGAACGATATAACAGAAAGGTGAAGCGGATCGAAACAAACGATTAGTTTGAAAATTTGCCGATAATGGGTGGCTGGAGTAATTAGCATTATTTTCTTGCATTTTTATGAACTCGGAACTATTTATGTGCTTTAAAGTGCGTGAAACTTGTACCTAATATTTCGTTGTATATTTAGGCATCCAACTTATATTGTATTTTTAAATACGTACAACCACATATTTCGGACTTTAAGACCCGTTACTTTTGTGCCGTTCGGCCCATTTGTTGACAGCAGCAGCAGTTTATAAGTTTTTTTTTTGTTTTTAATTGTATGTTTTTCTCTTGGTTTCGGTTAGTTTTGGGGTAACTGATACTTAGTGTAAATATGCCTCAAAAGTGTTGTATTCCTGGCTGTCCTGCACATTATAAAAATGGGCCTAAAGTTCATATTTTCAGCTTTCCCAAGGACGTAAGTTTACGACAAAAAAATCTAAAAGCTATATCCCAACACGAAAGTATGTGAAGCTCATTTTCTTAAGGGAAATATAGTAGAAAGTACAACAATTCAAGATTCATGCTCTGGCCAATTTCAGGGTCCCTTGAAACAGCTTTTAGTTTATGTTGAATTTAAGAGATCTAATTCGTTTAAGTTATATTGGTATTCTTAATTCGTTTTCACTTTAATTTAAGTTCACTTTGCTTTGACTAACTTTGTTTATTTTTTCAATGACGTAACTTAGGAAGGTGTGAATTTGATGCCAGTAAGCGTTGCCGCTGAGGTACTACGATCTGGACCAAGTTGAGGTTTACTCGGTTTGCACGTTCTTTTATACTAACATTTGTTGAAAGTGTACTGATTGAGTTTTTATAACATGTTTAGATAAGATGTATATAATAATTATCTTTCAAAATCAAGTATCAAGTTCAAGCTTTATGCTGAGTGCTCTTTTTTATACTAGAATCTTTTAGTTAACACATTCCACCCCTCTATAAGTATTGGCTTCCAATGCTGAAAAGCATCTTTTAGAAGAAAAAGTTGAAAATTCCTTGTTAATGAAGACAAAAAGATATCTCTAATAAATAAAGCTTTTTATCGAATTTCCAAAATTATTATTTAGAGATCCTAAAACTCATCTCTAGTGAGTATAAAAAGGATTGAGCCTGTCTAATAATTAGCAAGTGGTCCTCAATGTTCGAATAGTCATATCGTTCCTTACATATTTAAATTTAAGTCATATTTTGAACACTTTAATCTTGGTTCTGGCTATGGTTTAGATCGGTGCTGGATTTCGGCCAATGGTCACCCATCTCAACTCGTACTCAAATCAAAATTTTTGTCGTGGGTCTTCATTTGGCTGCTGTTTGTATAAGGGCTCCATCTGACCGAATTGTAGGCCGCCATTGAATGGTGCTCCATATACATGCAAAAAATATAAACAAAATATGAGTAATCATTATTGACACTTAGTTCTTATCCTAATGTTTTCCTTAAACTGGGTTTCTTAATAATTTCCAATATATTATTCGTTAATATAAATATGCGTATATCTCATTTTTTCTCTTAAATCTTAAATTACTGACTTACAGAAAATATATAAATTCCTATTCTCTGAAAACATTTGTTATTTTATCGTTATCAGTCGGTAATTCTGATTCAAAATTATAATTATCAATGGATCACACAGTATATACTAAATAATTATATGATTGCTTCATGGGCATATTGAGCATTATGTTATACTTTAGTTGGTCCACTGTGTACCTGAAATGGAACATTGATGTAAATATTATTAAAAACATATTGGTGCCTACTGAAACAATTAAGAAATATTTTTGATGCCTTGCATTTTTCTTGGCTTCGTTATTAGAACGATTGTTGACTGTTTGTGATTATATAATATTTATCCCAATAAAACTAAACATTGCAAAGAGTGTTTGAAATAACATCGGATGTAAAAATTTATGTGCGGTGTTTACACCTTTTGACTGACATCAATTATATTAACTTTAATGATAATTTGGATATTAGATTTTCAATTGTCTTATGCCTCCCAGAGCATGCGTATTTTCTAAGAAAGAAAACTCTGAACATTTTTTTCGGTGTAAATGAACTCACACAAGCTACCAATTTTTCGCTTAGTATTCATAACATGATAGATACAGTTTTAATGCTTATGTTTTACTTATTATTTACATTAGGTGCCTTTTCGATGCTGATGATTGCCGGGTTGGTCTGAATGTCTATTGAAAATGCTATGCTTTTGTTTTACGACTGCATCTCTATATTTATTTATATTTATGTTTTCATTTTTATGTCTTAGCGTGTGTTTTCTATAAATATGTTATCTACTCTAATAGCTTCATGTTCTATGATTCCTTATTCTGTCTTTTTTTAATCTATGTTTTGTTATTCTATTCACGATTCTCTATTCTATCTTTATGTTGGCTTATTCTTTTTTTTGCAATATACTTACTAAACCACGACTAAAAGAAGACTGTATGCCATCTATTTGTTTTAAATTTCCCTAGATATTTACTAAAAAATTTCAAAACACGGCTAAGTAAAGATGAAAGCTTCAAAATATTGATGAGTTAAATTTGTCAAAAGCTCCTGAGATAAGCAAAATTGAGTTTGAGGAGCACGAAAAAACCTACATTTTGATAATTTTGGGGAAGTTTATAGTCAATTTTTCTACATTTAAATTATCAAAAGATTTATTTTTAAACATGCGTCATACATTATATGTCTGGCCCATGCATGACTAGGTGATTGTTATTAATTATGACCTGAATATTGAAACATAATTACCAAATACTATTTTAATCAACTTGATATGAATTATGTTTTCTTAGGCAAATTTGAGCACTTTCTAGACATCACAGATGTATTGCCATTAATTACATATTTAGGTGGTTATTATTGTTATATTACCTTAAAAAAACTAAAATGTGACAGCTGTAAACAAAACTTGGTAGATGAAGTCCAATTTTTTGTTGAGGACAAGTTATAAATGTTGTATCTGAGACTTGCATAATCTTTATTAAGTTAAAAAATTAATTAGACGACACATTTCTAATAAAAAAACCCTTTCAGCCTCACTTAATTTTGAAATATTGTATTGAGCAAAAACAAGTCTCACATTTCGATGGAATGGAATCAAAATGGAAAGGAGGTTTTAAAAATAATTCTCTAAAGTATTTGCTATAGCCTCTTAAAAAATATTGGGCTAAATATGGCTACCATTAAAAAAAAGAAACAAAAAAAAACTCGATACATTAACGAAGTAGACGATACGCCCTCCTATACATGCATAAATATATTTATAAATAAATATATTTAATTTGGGAGCTATTTCTTTAAAAGCTTAATACATTTTCATGGCTTGCGTTCTCTAATATATATAGTTTTTATACCTACACACTCACTTAAACACTATATGTTAGGATCGATGTTAGGTAAATGAAATTTGAAACATGCATACCTATACACTATACCTACTAAAGTGTATTTTTATGGAGTTTATAGTATTTTAAGTAATAATAATTAAGGGGACATGTGGAATAGATCATTATATGTATTTATATAAGTGAAATACATTTCTTTTTTTCAGTAGTATAAAAAAATATTATACATAAATACATATTCTGAACTTTAGCGCAGATGTAAGGAAGTTGGGAACCTGCATTTAAAACTACACTTAGTATTAAACCAAAACACTAGGTGTGGGATTTGTCAAAAAAATAAGTCCATTCTTTATGGGTATTGATAATATACAGTTGCGGCTATTAAAATCCGGGCGCTTATCTATATTAATTTTGTTATTGTCACTTAACTTCAACTATTTTAAAAAGTTATTTGAAATTTCTACTAATGGCGAAAATCACTTTAAGCTCTAGATCTAGATTGGAAATAACAGTCGTTAACAAACTTAACACAAGTTGAATAAAACGGAATGGCCACTTTAATGGATGTTTTAGAGCAGCTTTTACGTCCGTTAAACGTGGTCACTTGCAATAATTATCTTTTAAAAGCAGCCAACTAAAGTGTTTCATTTGAGATATTTTTAAAATGCTGTCAGTCTGTAATATTATTTGGACTACTAGAGTATTATTTAAAAAAATGTGGCACGTAAAAGATAACAGTTGAAAACATTATTTTCCGCAATATGCTTCAGAGGCTTTATTTAATAGCTTTTAGGTATTCCCATATTACCATCTTTTATATAAAGTAATAATAATTGTAAAATTAATATTATAAACTTATTTAATTCTTCACCTGTATTAGACAAACAAGTTGGATTGAAATATTTGTGGTTGCTTTGAATAACAGAAGCCAATCTTTTATGTTACGTAATAGAAGCCAATCTTTTATGTTACGCAAAAATACCCTGAAGCTAGACATATCTGATCTTGATTTGGGAATGAAAATCGTTCGCAATATTAATCGGTATAACTAAGTCTCCATATCTGGACTCCTGGAGGGTTAAAGCAGAACTTGAATATCAGTTTTGATTCATCCATTCCGATACTCTCTCCAGATTATATTATATGGGATAGCTATCGGGCTGATAGTTATCATCTTGCATTTGGGATATCTGGGTGATGTTTTTTTTAGCACGTTAATATAGATGCTCTTATTAATCTAGTGTTTCGATGTGGCTCAGAAAGACGCCCGCAGGTTCCAACATTTCAAGCGTTTGGTGGACAGTCTAGCATTTTTGGAGAGAAAAAATGCATTTTTGAAAATTCGATATCTGATAGTGCGCAAAAATTGCGCTGTCATCACAAAAACATTTTTTATTTACAACTCTTTTCTACAAAATCATTTGCCCTCTATAGTCCTTTAAATGTTATTAAAAAGTATTAAAAAATATTTCTGTAAAATTTTGTAAAAATATAATAATGTAAGGTAATGAGGATCTGCAAATTTTGAATTGTTAATAAAGTGTTCATGGCTAGTCATTATTTACATAAATTAACTCTTTTTATAAATATCATCTTTATATTAAATTACTTAGTATAATAATTATTGCCAATTAAATCATTTTTTAAATTATTCATGATATTTTCCAGTCACAAATATCCAAAATCCCTTGAAAAACCCTTGAAAAAATAATTTTTCACATACCTAGGGGAAGCCCGGGCAAAGCGGATGTCTTAACCAAAAAAAAAAAAGAAATACAGTGTTTATTTATTACCTATTTCTAATGAAAAAATGCATGCAGCGCAGAGTTTTATATCGACTTTAAAATTAAATTAGTTGCTATATGATTCTTTGCTACCCTTTCTTCAAAAAAAAAAAAAAAAAAAATTCTGGGAATATGCATTTTATCCGCTTTGCCCATGTACCCGGGCAAAGAAAACAACACATACATTATAGGTTGGAATACAAAATATATTCTAATCATACATATGAAAGTAAAAAAATGAAGATAAATCAAAAAGTGCATCCAAACAACATCTTATGTGCTACAAAAGTCACAAAAAAACAGTTCAGTTCCTCTATAATTGGTACTTACATATTTCGTGCGCCCAATTTTCGCAACCACTGCACTGGATCCACTCTTCTCCATTTCCATCAGCTTCAAAAGGTTCTCCACAGGTCAAGCAGTCGCAATATTTGCCAGAATTATTGCTATTGATAGCTGCTAATTTATACCTTCCGGGCAAAGTGAATAAATATCCACTTTGCCCTAGTCACTTTGCCCGCACATGCATCTGAAAACGGCGACCCTCTAACGAAATAGTTTGCAAGGTCCTGACGCAACATAAACATTAGTACTAAAATCTAACCTAAGCAAAGCACTAATAAAAAAATACGAAGCAGTTTTACTTCACTAATTTCAAATAAGTAATTCAACTTCCCTTAAAAAAATTATTTTAGTAAAACACAGTAAAAATGTCAATGAGTATTCCCGGCAGGTGCTGTTTGGTATTTCACTTGACTCGCACTGATTTTCTTCGCGGCTAGTGATGCCCCTTGACACCGTACATAAACATATGCGTCATGTACCTTTGTATTCGAGAAATAAGGATTATTCGCTTTGCCCGGGCTTCCCCTACTCTTTAATAATATATATAAAGTGTGGTAGAGGGCAAAAGATGATCTTTTAGAAAAAAGTTGTAAATTGACATTGTTTTTGTAAAAACAAAAATCAACCTTTGCGCACTATTGCAAATGGAATTTCCAAAAATTTATTTTTTTTGTTCCACCCTACTATACACTCTAAAGCTGTCTGTCGTCATTCGATTGGAGGATGTATCCTTCTCAGATGTATAGAAGTAACAAGGAGTATTTAAAATAGTTGAGTAAAAAAACGGTATGTGGTTAAGATTGCACTACAGATGCACATTAATTGTTTCAAATAAAACACCATGCACTAGAGAAAAGAAATGTTTGTAGTTGAAAACATATGAATGAATAATATGGTTGTGTGTGATAAAAAAGCGTTTTAGTAAACAATGGCGAAACACTTCACTAAGCTGCATAGAAGGAAGTACTAATTTAGAAAAATCGTATGTTGTACCAAATATTTTTATTTTCTTAAATAGAAAATAAACGTGCTGTGGCGTATATAATAGCTTAGTGTGAGGGAATTCATTTATCACCTACATTAGACAAGTATTTTACTAAACCACGAAAAAATTAATTTGCTAGGGTAGATAGTACACTTGCGTACTTAGACAAAGTTCCTAGGTACAGGATTTATGGTTATATTTAAAACAATGGCTAGATTTTGCATTATTAGAGTTTTCAGTACATGTTAAATTCAAAAGTTTAAGTTTTTCTGAAACCGCCAGAATGTATAAAAAAAAAACAAATGCATAAATGAAGATCTGACTATTAACAATTGAACTTCAAGTTTGCTATTGATATTAATAAGAAGTCTATTAAGCCAGCTATGGCAATCAAATTTTCAGCATTAATAGTAAATTACCTAAGTTTTATTATTTATAATGTAATATATCAGAAACCATTATTTACCCAAATATAGACTTGTATATATTTGAAACTAGGGGAAAATTGTTTTTCCGAATCCGAGGAAATATACAGTGTTTCACATAAAATAACAAACTTGGTGTTCATTTATTAACCTTCCGATCATCATTTATTAATTTTATTGACATTCTGATGTTTCAGAAAAAACTTTACAACTTCTGAATTTAACATGTATACTGATAACTGCAATAATAACGAATCTAGCTAATGTTTTAAAGATAGCCAAAACCCTGTATAGGGATATTGGTTGTAAAATGTCCCCTCTCTCCTCTCTAACTTATTTAGGTATGTGATGTTTAGCAAAACAATGTCATATAGAAACAAAAGTTTCATAATGCAAAATAGATTTAATTTTTATATATGATACAAAAAATTAGTGAAGGACCTATAATTCAACAATAAATATCCTATAATGCGTTTTCGTGACCTAGGCCGCTTGCCACTTCCCGTTCGAGCCCCGAGCGGTAGGGTTGAAAAATTTTGTTGCACCAGCTATACAGTTTAACCGGCCGTAAAATATGGTGAAGATGTTTTGCCTAATCGGCTTTGATTTGTGATCGTTCAACACTTTATTTTTGGAAAATGAGTTTGGTTACGTACAGATATTTTATCCCACTCACTTACAATAGTATATTTCATTACCAGTCCGGAAACTAGGCTTTTCCTTATAATTAGTTTTCCGCTTTGTTATAACGAACATGACGTGTTCCCCTAAATTTGGTATTATCAATATAGAAGTTACTGTGTGACAAATTTGTATACTTTTTTTGATATTTTTACTTTTCCGCACTAGTGCGGAAAAGTAGTGCGGAAAAGTGGCACTTTCTAAACTAAATTGAGTGCGGAAAAGTGAACTTTTCCGCACGCAAGTAGAAAAAAAATTTAAACAAACATCAAACTTGCAAGACAAGCAAGACACAGGTATCTAATACTTATCAAGCGTTACAATGGAAATGTGTTTGTATGAATTATTGTAATTGAATAGGCAGCTAGTTTTGATTTATTTATGACAAGTAAGGGCAGAATAAAAAACAATATTACTTAAAAATTAGACGCTGAAATGTACTAGATTAATTTTGTAGACTGCATCGCTGTATAATTTTAACCCAATTTATTATACTTTATGCTAATTTTGTAACTAAATAACTGTAAATTTAGCACTTGAAATTAGGGAACGGGAAAAAATTTCCGTGCGGCCGCCCGCACCGGAATACTTTTCTCGTGCGGGCGCACCGGAAAGACTTCCTTTCTTTGCTCTACAGAGACGTCGAAAATGTTTTCAGAGAGGTATTATGAAAATATTTTTTCTAGTTTAGAAACAAAATAAATGAAGCCTTCGTCGGGTGACTAATTTTCTAAAATAATTGTTTTCAGAGTCGTATGCTTTTTATGTGTGAATAAGAATGACCTGTCTAAAGTTTCTACTGCATTAGAAAATTGACGCAAAAGGTGGCATTCACGAATTTTTAAACCCTTTTTCAAGAGATAACCACACTGCAACACCTTTTTCCTATTAAAGTTAGCAAGCAAGTGAAGCCTAACACCGGAGAGTCGTGTTTGCAAAGCCCAGTTGCACCAGTTCTTCACAACTAAACTGGAAAAGCTCTGCTGGTGTTGTACGAGGTTGTAAGGAACGCTTATCAAACAAAGAAACTCAATCTTAACTTACCAAGAAAACATAATCTAAATTTAAGAATCAATCTATTAGCTTCTAGGCTTTTTTTCTTTAAACAGCAACAATACTACAGTGAAATTTTTGACTATTTAAACGCAAAGGAATGTCAAGCGTTTATTAAAGTAATTAATATATAGGATAAAATATGAAGATTGTACGGATACCAATAAATAAACTACAGCTTCTGTACGATACCCCGTTAGATCATGTCGTCGCGCTCAGTAGGGGAGGTAGGAAGTACCCCTGGTGAAGGCGCTGGGCACCTATAGGCACTGCTATGGCACTCGATGGCTCGAGGGTGACACTGGCAGTAGTATAGCCCGGAGCTAAAACCTGTAGCCCGGTTATAGTACTGCAGCGGGGTATCCTGGTAATAGAATCGGTTATGGTGTAGCCCGGAGATAGAACTCTGTAATAACTTAATACGCATTAGACATAGCCCCCTCACTTCAATGAAAAAACTATAGCCCCCTTGCATAAATATATTTTCTTTATAAAACAAATCCAACCAAAAATTATCAATTGAATTGCAAATAAAAGTAATACAGAAGGTACAAACAAATTGAACATAAAAAAAGAGATAAGCATTAATCACCCTTAAAAGAAAATATAAACTTCCCCATATGATCAAAACTAAAGTCACATTAAAATAGAAATTCAGATATAATAAAATGGAATGGATAAGATAACTCATGGAATGCGATGCAAATGGTGGTCAATGTACAAAAAAAAGGTTAAGACAGATTAAGCAATTTAATCGTTAAATTATACAAAAAAAACTGTAGCAATATTTACTTCGCTTATGACGGAGGATGGCTAGAGATTCGACGGTCTTGATTTTGTAAGATGAGCTCGGAAGCCTCTAGAAATAAGGGAAAAGATTCATTAGCATCATGGCATCCACGTGCTTCACAAGCAATAGAAAAAAATTATTCCAGAAAACTCTTTCCTAGTGCAATACGAAAATCCCAATAACTTGGTAGCGTCCCAAAAAGTTATCAGAAGTTATCAAAAGTTATGAAATATTTCAACCGAATATAAAATATGAATTTAACGGATTTAATGAGGTTCTACAGTAGGCGATATTAACCCAATTCTTAAAAATATTGAACGGTTTGCTGGCCGTTCTACGGTAATGTAATATAAATTAAGCAAAATTATACCAATAACATAGTATCCTATTTTAGTAATTTGATTAAACCTAAGCGATCTGTGGTTCGCTAATCAAATAAATTAATTATAGTTACAAAGTGCCTCAGGGCTACATAAGAGAGAGGGATGATCTAAATAGCTACTCAAGGCCACATGCAAATACAAATATATCGTTAAGCTATATTTAAAATAAAATTAATTGACATTAATGAATGCGACAACCTTAAGCTTATTGACAGCGAATCGAATCAATAAATTTAGAATTAATTAACCGAAGAGTATTGACCTCTTTTCAATAATTCTTATCGCAAAATACAGCATCTTTACCTCTTTTCAATAATTCTTATCGCAAAATACAGCATCTTTTTTTTGTAAATGCAGCATATAAAATGAAATTTAAAAATATTTTACACTGGCCAAATTGGACTGGTATAACACACATAATTGAAAGCATTTTGATATGTTATGATAAGCATTTTCGTAACTTTCATCTAAAATCGGCTTAGTATCTGGTAGTTGGGATAGGAGAACGTCTAAATCGTCCTCACAATTCATATAATGTGAATGCAAAAAGAGTTGACAAAATAGTTTCGTTATGCTCTTTTAAATTGAATCGGAGTAGGTTTACACAATTCCCACTTTATTGTCGAATACTCCCAAAATAGTTCTCTAAACAGTCTTGAAAATTATTAAAGCAAATAAGCGAGCAAAACCGAGAAGAAAATTATCAAAATATGTAATATTTATTGTCTAGAACGCAGAACATGTAGCCACGAACTAGATTAAAGCGGCTGCGGCACGCCGATCTAGCTCAAGTACACATAGAGCATCTGACTATACAGGGTTTTTCAAACTCGATGGACTAATAGGCGTTTTCGAAGATCCAAAAGGATGTGACTTTGAGTCAAAGTAGGCTATTATCCATCGTTTAAAAATATTTTTTCCATCGTTGTGTTGCCACATCTATCCGTACCTGATATCAACTTTCTTATTTTAAATGGAGCATCATTGCATATTTGGATTGTGCGAAAAATTCTACATATTTCATGAATAATGTCCTATACCTATCTCTAATGGTTTTTGAAATAATGACAGTTGAAAATCGACCATAGCTTGTAAAATCTAACGGGCTAAATATAGAAGAAAATGGTTTGCACTTTCCTGAATTGGTTTTTCATAAGCTATCGTATGACACTAACTATAGATTTAACCAGAGGTTAAAAAATCCCGAATAAGCAAACAAAATTTCAAAGTATTATCTTTTTGGATCTTCAAAAACGTCTAATAGTCCACCGAGTTTGAAAAACCCTGTATAAGTAAACGCCAGCCTTCTTAGTAACCAGGAAAACTTCGTCCCCGCAAAATCGGTAGCTCTCGCATCTGTTCTAGGTAATCTGTGGTAATAAATTGATTACTATGTTTATAATTTGGTCGTTGGGTAGATGATAATTTGAACTGATATATTACAGAGATTTAGAAGATGTACAAAGTAATACAAACAAGGCTTTAAATGCCTTATGCCTCTTGTTACTGAATATTTCTCTCTAGCGCTTGGATGAAGATGACTTTAGCCGACTTTACTCGAATGAGCGTTAAAGAACTAATCGTTGACACTTTGATCGTAAATCTCTTACAGCTCAGTTTTATTCACTACTCAGCAAAAATGTACAAAACGCGCCCTAAGAACTTGTCATTAAAAAAGAAATGCTCTGTCTTAAGACCACGAGACAGAAGTGAAAACTTTAAAAGACGAGATTAGCATTATGAAATACAGGTATTTTTTGTGATTATTCTGTTTTCTAGTAATAAAATATTAAATGGTAACGTGTCGGATTAAATTTGAATTTAATTAGCTCACCCTGTTTAAAAGCATCATCATTCCTAAAGTGCCTTCTAATACCTACAGCTTTTGACGCAGATTCTCAGCAACTAAAGATCGATTTTTTTTTAGATCCAGAAATAATTTTTTTTCCTGAAAAGTCTATTTTCTCGTCATTTTCGAAACAGAAAAGCATTTAGAAGGTTTTATTCTAAAAATTCCTATCCAACTGTTTCCGAATTTTTTTTGATCCTCGGGAATTCGGCGCTAGAATGATCCATAGTTACCCCTTTCTCAAAAATATACAGCCAAAGAAATACTCGTCATTTCCCGATTCACGCCAGTCTTAATAGGGTTCGGAAACCCTCAAATGGTAAATGTTCAGAAGATTTCATCAAAATTGTTTAATATTTTTGACACTTTTCGCGTATGAAAGTAGAACGGAACATTGGATCGCCAAAAACAACCGACTTTCGGTGGCCCTCAAGTGTCGCCTAAAACCGTGCCAAATATTAAGTTCCCAACTCGCAGCCGTTTTCGAGAAAAATGAAGATGTCGCCAGCTTTACCCAAATAAGCGACAGCCAAACGTCACTTGCCACGCGTGACAGCTCAGTTTCATTCACTACATAGGGAGAAATGTGTTGAACGTGTTTAAAGAACTTTTAATTTTCTGCCTCTTTCTTGGCTGAAGTCGACGCCGATTTTACATGAGCGTCACATAACCGAGCGCAACGTTTGACGCGTCCCGCATGCCGGCTCAGTCTTATTAGTTTTACAGGAAAAAGCTTGGGAAATGTGCCTAGAGAAGTTTTCACTTCAATAAAATATTTCTGATTATGCTGTCTTACCAATAATTTTTAAAAACCGAAAAATTATAAAAATTTATCTACTACGAATTTAGCCCACTGTTCCTGATATTTTTGAGATTTGTAGATTCCCAGCCAATTTTATTTTATTTTTCAGAATAGTGAAAATCCTGAATATTTCATAATAATAATGTGAGATGCACAAACCACAACTAATAGATTATAATTTAAAGAAAAACAAGAACATAAGTTATAGCTTGTAGTGAAAATTAACACGGATGCCAACTTAATCGTAACGTTGCCAAAGGATTGAATCTATATTAATTTTTATCTTAGATTATGCGAGATTTCAAAATTTTAATCAACCTAATTTAGATTGTTTTATAAACTTAACTACGCTGAAATTACTTTCGATACGCAGTAAAACCTAGGTTAATATTAATTCTGTCCATCACCATCTCCAGACAGAAAAACCTAGTAATTTTGGATTAACGGGAATCCAAGTCAGCTTGTCTGCGGATACTATCCATTTGCCCCAATTACGAGCTTCACACCAAGTTCCGATTTAAACGAGGTGATAGCGCTTACGTTCGCAGTAACCTGTCATGTCACCGAGAAGAGAGTTTGGAATCGGAAAATTTTGAAATAACATTCGTGGGGGACTTTAATGTTCCAACATCCCTTGGCTAAAGTTTTCTTCCCGAATATATGATATGGGCAGAGAAGCTGAGGCTTTTGCAGTCACCTGCGGCCTGGCTCAACTTGTAGACAAGCCAACACGGAGACCGGACGTTGGAAATCATCAGGCTTACCTACTGGATTTGTTCCTAACAACATCCTCAATCTCTTTTAGGATAAATATTACATCACCACTGGGTAAATATGATCACAGGCTTATATCAGCTTTGTCCACCTGTCCAACTCCACTGTCCTCTATAGCGTTTTCTCGCAAAGTGTGGCATTATAAACATGCAAATTGGAGTGAACTTCGTGACTTTTTCTTGTCATTCCGTTGGAGGGACGTCCGTTTTAAATCCGGCAATCCATCTGTAATTGCTGAATCCAACGAATTAGACGTCGTTGGCTGAACCCATTACAGAGGTCAATCTCATTGGAATGGAGACTTCAATCCCTTTCTCTAATAAACGATGCTATCTTGGAAGGCGCTTTTCAAAAAAAACCAAACTTATCGCAAATGGCGCAACAACCCTTTGGTTGTTTCGCGCCGAGCTTTTCTGATCAATCCAAAGCTCATTTTGATCAGTAAGTGCAATAAGCCTTTGAACTGTCCGAACGGCTCAAAATCATTTTGAGGATTTGCAAAGGCCATCGGGAAAAACTTTTGATCTTCAATTTTTCCACCACTATTGCGCGAATACAATTTCGTTGCAGTGACTGCAAAGGAAAAGGCACACTTCTTTGCCCCAATGTTTGCACGAAATTCCACCCTTGATGCACAAAGAAAGTGGAGCCTTTCTTGTTGCCTAGGAATGCCACAATAATGCCAGAAATCGTTTTCAAGCAAAAAAAGATAATATGGTTACTTTTTCGTCTTGACTGCTCAAAGGCCGCTGAACTGGTTGTTCTCAACGAGTGCGCACTGGAGCTGACACCTATTCTAAGCAAATAGTATACCTATTGCTACATTAGAGGTATTTCCCAGCCCTCTGGAAGCGCGCTAGAGTGCAACCTGTACCTAAGAAGGGAAAGAAAAGTATTGCCAGTAACTACCGTCAAATATCTTTAGCCCTAGTAGTGGCCTAGGTAATGGAAAAAGTCATTAACACCGAGATCCTAAAATATCTTGAACAGAACAACATAATATCTGATAGGCAATATGGATTTAGAGCGAAGCGCTCAACAGGAGATCTGATGTCCTATGTAACACACATCTGGAACTCAACCCTGGAAAAACACGGAGAGTTCCAAGTCCCAATCACTCCTGGACAAACTCTCAGCTTATGGCTTTCCACCGGCTCTACATACACTATTGTCTAGTTTCTAGATAAAAGGAGTATTCAGGTCGCTATCGATGGTATCTCGTCCGAGGCATTTGCCATCAATGTTGGTGTCCCGCAGGGTTCGGTTTTGTCTCCAACTTTGTTCCTTATCCACATAAATGATCTACTACAGCTTACTGAAAATTCCATTTACCGCTATGCAGACGATAGCAGTCTTGTGTCATCCTTTTCTATTGACAAACCATTATTATCGGCCACTCTAGGACAACTAAGAAGGCAACATACTGACTCAATCAATCGAGACTTAAACACAATTCTTGAATGGGGATCCAACAAACTTGTAACCTTCAATGCCAAAAGGACACAGACTAGGGAAACTACTTTGACATCATCATGGTGGGGGAAAATCCGTTCTCAAATCCTCCAATCTTTCGCTTCTTGGGATAATCACAAGCATTAACTTTTCAGGGGATGAGCATGTCCGAGGTCTCGCCAAGTGTGCCTCTCAAAAACTGGGTGTACTTTTTCGTGCCAAAAAATACTTCAGCTCATATCAGCTGCTTACACTCTATAAAGCATACAATCAGACCTACTCTGGAGTATTGCTCTCACATTTGGAGTTCCGCTCCCAAACATACTCTAGCGCTCTTAGACTCCATCGAGAAACGAGCTGTTATACTTATTAACGACGAAGCACTGACTCGTTCCCTTCACACTTTGGAACCTAGGCGGATGGTGGGTAATCTCTCCTTTTTTTACCGATATTATCACGGAAGGTGTTCGACCCAACTGCCAACTCTGATTCCCTCCAGTGTCAGCTTTGTTCGTTCCACACGACGAGCTAGAAGCTCTCATCCATATGTTTTTCAACCGAGCACACCCAGAACTAGCCTTTACCAAAATTCTTTCTTCTGGCGTGTGGCGAGCATCTGAAACTCCTTACCAACCGAATTACCTACAGTCTAAACATCTTTAAGAAAAGAGCCCATAGGTATCTTTCCTTCTCGACGTTTCCTACTTGCAGTGCCCATTAGGGTATTATAGGCAACGCAAAAAAAAACTTAGTGAGAATCTACGTAGAAAATTGCACAAGAAGATACTTTAGAAATGATGGCAGTTTTAACAAAAAGTTACCTAATTCAATTCCAACTTTGCGTCATTCTCGTCTTTTCATACTTTATACTTTTGTCGTGCAGTTTTAAGCACACGCTAAATCATGTTTGTTTTAACTTTGAAATATAACGCGCTGCTAGATAAAATCTCGTTTGTCCGAAATCATATTTTATTGGGATTCAGAATGTTAAAAATGACCGAGAAAGTTCAGTATGTACGTTGAATGGTTGAAAATCCTTCTCGCCACAAAATGTAAATGCCGTCCAAAAGTTCGTAATTTATTTTCCTTCCAGCCGAGAACAAAACGTAATTAACCTGCGAGACCTAAATTCGTCGAAAACTTGAGGAAAAACAGATTTAAACAAAGATTTTAATTCTCGCTCCGAAGTGGGCTGACATAATTAATTATTTAAGCTACAACACTCAACTGTTGAAAATCCGCACGTAAATCTTCTCTAAATATATTTCTGGAAAGTACAGAGATATACAAAATGTCTCAAAGTCGACGTGAATGTAAGCAATTTGTATTTATATTTAAATGCTAATTTTCTATATGGAAAAAATATTCATCGATATCCAATATCCTTTTAATATTCCAAAATCAGCTGAAATTAAGTCTGTTGTAAGTGTTGTTTTATGTATGAGCGATGTTATCTGCCCACTTGAAAACCAAAATAATTCTCAAAACATTGCTAGTTCATCTAACAGATATTTGGACATTTAAAATTAATGTTATTAATTATGAAAATGCATAAATTTCTGTTATATGTTGACCAGTGGCGGCTCGTCGGAGGAGGTAAGGAAGAATAAGAATTTTTATTTTTATTAAAAAAATATAATTATTTACAATTATTTATCAAAATATGTATGATACCGCTGCCAATTGCTACTATACCACTTCTAATATATGCAGTACGCACCACTCGGTGCCGAGTACATCGCACATTTCTTTCCTTTGAAAAACAATCGCAGTTTTGTAGCGTTCTTGTCTCATCTGTTATGAAAGAAAGGGGCGTGAATAGCCCGGGTCAACTCATCATCGACACGAGAACGAACGCTGGTCTCTAATCATAAATGGCATACGCTATAGGATAGATACATTGCCAGCCTAGCAGACTCTGAGCCTGATCTGGCTTTGAAATAACTATGGCCTCCTGACTCGATTAAGCTCAGACGTGCCCTTTTTATTTTAACAGGCATAATATAGAACTCATAGACGGCTAGCCGCACAGGCACATGTCTCTTTAGTTACCTCTATTTCTTCGGCAGTTCCGCATTTTGATACTTTTCGGGGTAAATAGTTTTCGCGCGCGATTTTAGAGGTTATCAGATTTTTTGGTGAGATTTCTCTTCTTAATTTTTTTAATTAGTTGTTCTTGTTTTTTTTTTAATTGAGGTAATGTAAGGTTTTTTCCAATTTTTGTATTGTTTTGTTATTAAAAATGGATAAGATAAATGAAACTAAACAATCTGAGGGTATCATAGACTGGCTGCTAGTGAGCACAAATTTAAATTTATTAAATTATGTAAATAAACACTATATCATTAAAACTATAGTAAGGTGCCAGCGAAATTTAATTTCTTTAAAATCAACAGATAACCATCAAAATCGCTGTTTATTTAATGTAAATTGGTATAAAAAATATGATTGGATAACCAGATCAATTAAACAGGAAAAGCTTTTTTGCTGGTCTTCCTTATTGTTTTCAGTGTAAACCGAATACTCAACATGGCCCAAAACCGGATACTGATTCAAAATATCTACCCCAAGCGAAGCGAGCGGAGAGCCAGGCATGAAGTGCTCAAATATTTGAAGACGAAACGTAACGGAGGTATTATATCTAACATTATATTACAGTCGCTCTATGGTAGAACCTTATGCGTCTGCAGTTTACGTATACGCCTCCGGGGCAACTAACAAAAACTAGCAAAAATTAATCCAATGCATGGAAAGCAACTATATTTATATTACAGTCGCCCTATGGCGAGCTGCTAACGCGTCTGCAATTTACGTATGAGAACCCCGGTGCCCTGAGGTGCCACGTTAGCGATATGGTTTATAGACCCTCATAGTACCCTTCACCCCTCGGCACGTGCTCACCATTGGCGTCGTGTGCGGCCATGTGGACAAACTATATGCAATGTTGTAAAAACTGTAAAAGCTATTTAACAGTGAAAACGGTATATTTCTAGCTATCATCGTTCTTGAGATAGAGAAAATTACCCTTTTCATCCTCCTAGGGGATGAATATCCAAAACTTTTCGGCAAATTATCTTAATTTCTGCTGAGGTATCGAACAGTGAAAACCGTATATTTGTAACTATTACCAATCTCGAGATGCAAAAAAATTACCACTTTCATCGTCCCAGGGGATGAAATTCCAAAATTTGTTGGCAAGTCATCTTCATTTCTCCTGTAAAACACTATCGTGAGTTTTGTTATACGTTTTACAGATCGATATGGTGATCATGAATTCCTAAAACAACAGAATTCGCCATTTTATATCCGCCATTTTGATTTTGAATCTGGGATATTAATAAGTAGTTCTAATTCAGCTTGCAAGATTTGTTTACAGACAGATAGCCAAACAGGTGAAAGTAAATAAAAGACTGTAAAAATAGGTTTCTTTCGTCATATCGACATCTTCTCTTGCCACATTCTCTCTTAAAAATTCGATTCTTACTTAATAAAAAAATTTAAAAATAACCCAAGAAACTTGAGGTAATTCACATGCCTTTGCATACTAGTCAACCGGATATACAGTGGATATACTTCATCAATTTGCCAATGTGCATAAATATATAGATCATATAAAATTATATCCCTTATGTATGCTTTATAGCATGTCTCTCTGAAATATTCAAGCAGTATTTTCATAATTCTGTGTATAGATTAGATTATATCGCTGGGATTTATGTATCCAATATTACCGTAGGTACATGTTTGAATGCAAAATTTCTTATTATAAAGTAAATAAATATATCACATATATTGATAATCACAAGCAAAAGTTACAAACCAGTTAGTTCGATAAAATGTGAAAGCACGCTAGTTGCACAGAGTAGCGCTTTTTCGATGTATTAGGTACAGGGAAAATTTGAAGAAAAAGCAGACCTCGCACTCCGAGCTCTATTTTTGAGACAAATTGAGCAGTCTAAACAGATCACGGCTATCCCGATTTTTTTTTTGACTTGTACGGTGTTTTTGGCTATTTTGGACACATGTTCTACATCTCAGTTATTATCGGATATAGACAAAAAATTTTCTGTTGCAAATTTTTCCGAAAATATAGTTATATTTCTTACATAGCAAATAAATATGTACCTTGGAAAATCCCGCCATCGCTTTGTGGTTCGAGAATTGTAAACATAGTTAAGTTGGATAAAAAACGATTTTGCAATTTACAAAGAAGGAACCAAAAATATATGGCAATCAGTGGAAAACATATAAAAGAGGCAGAAAGAAGCCAAGAAAGGTTTAGTTTAATGATGAAGACGAAGAAGGGCAATAGGCAGTTTTTAGCAAGGGACAAAATGAAAACCGGGACATTTCAATGTCATCGAAGATACAATTATGGCAGATCTAAATTTTCTCCCGGACGCTTACGAACGTGTCTTTATGTTCCTACAATTTTCTCGACATTGGAAAATTTAAAAATAATAATTGGAAAAGCGACAAGTTAATACGATGTTCTGAAATAGATTCACTTAAAATGGCATTAAGAGAAAAAGTAGTATTATATTCAGTGGAAATGTCGAAGATTTTAAAAGAAACTGAATTAAAAGAAACAATTTCAGTTGCCATTTGAAGAAAATTATTTTGAAAAGTAACGAGAATGAGTAAAAACGTTTTAATTCATTTTAATAAAAAATAAAATAATAAAAAATTTATCTCATGATAAAGTTATAAAAGATTTTGCCTAATAAAAGTCTAGGAGAAAGCATTTTAAAACATACAATTGTTGCTTTATTATACTAATATCTAACATTATGCTATATTTTATTAATATCACATTTCAAAAGAAGTTTTTTTTTATTCTATTTTGTTATTATACAATATTTCTGTGTTTGATCTCAAACTTGAGATTTCACTTCATAAAAATGATCTATTTTATTAATTTGGTTTTATTGATCTAGTAATTTATTCTAAATTGAATTTAGAAATATGACATTTCATGTTTCATATCTTTTATATGATTAAAATAGACACTTAATGAATTTCCTCTAACACTAAACAGATGCTACTTTTCCAACAGCAATTCCGAATCAACACGCTGATATGCACTAAATTAACTGAAATAAAGCGCTATTACGCCTCGTTATATGAATTCCAAAATTTTTATCGAGGTTTGAAAAAATACTGTCTAGTCACCTATAAAATCTTCTTTTCAAAATATTACATGAAAAGCTGATTAATTATTGGTACATTGCTCATTCGAACAGTTTCGGTTAGTTTGAGGATAATAACAAAGCTTACAGGTCTTGAATCGTCTTTTTTAATAAATGTTTTATGATAACCGTTTTTAATTGTTGTGGGAGCTTGCCATGCATAACAGAATTATATATGAGGTAACAAAGAACTCAGCTTATCAACGGAACTGCTGTTTTTACAACGCTTGAAGGATTTTAATCCACTCCACTGCTATGCGTAGCCCATTTAACTGTGGCATTCCAATTCGAGGGAGAAATTTTAATTTATTCTAACTGCTCTATTATTGAGGTCAGATGTTTATTCTATTGGTCTAGGGCTTCCGTAGGAATGCCTTAATGTGGATCAAAATTTTGTTAATTATTTTCTGCTATTCACTATATTTATTTTCACCCATTACCCGACAAAATCAATCCTTTTACTTTCTTCATCATATTCGATTTTTACTTTAAAAAAGTTGTATTATGTGCAGTGATTCTATCCATATTTTATTAGTTTTATTTTTCAGCAACTATATGTTGAAATAATCAGCTATTATAATTACTTTTTATTCGTCCGTAATACAACGTACCATACCCTCAAGCTTAATAAAAAGTAAGTTACATTACCACTAGGGTGTTAATTAAGGATCTACTCAAACTTCAGGGTACTACTTCTCAGTTCTAAGACAAATACTTCATGTGAACATAGACCCTAAGCAGTTTTTTTAATTATAGAGTACTTACTTTTTAAATAACTAGTTAGAAGACGTAAGTTAGTGTAAAGTTGAAACTTGATGACAATTTGTAATGCACAAAAATGCTTTTATCCATTTACTAGTATTGCGTACAGGGGTAACCCCTGTGTGCTTACAATAAATACACTCCTGGACAAATAAGATTTCGTTCGAAGTCAGTCTTATTTTTTGTAAAATTTTGCATCGATTTTGATAATACAAGTTGTAAACGCTTTTATTATGATTATTATCTGAGACTAAGTTTGCAAAAAGCTTTAAAGAATTTGGTTTTATACAGTGTTCAACCAAAAGTTGAATTTTGCCCTATATTTCTGAACACTATATGCAGGAATCTAACGACAAAATAATGGGTCTATCTATGATGTTTCTTAATATTCCTTTTTTTCTTCATACCAATATCTTTATTTTTAAAGTAAGCATATATTTTTAGAGATCTATATAATTTATAAAAATAACAGATAATTAGGTACACATACCAAATAAATAAGTTAACCGACACTAATATCGTGCTCTAATAATTGGTGTCACGCGACGTGGTAAAGATTGAACACATTTATTTTTCTTTAAAGAATGTTTCGACTCCGAGAGATCCGTAATGATTTTTGGTTTTCCGTTGCTCAATCGATTTTAGATCGGGACTACGTGGAGGCCAGTATAATCATTGAATGTCCATTTCATCCAGATAATCATTGACAAGTCTTGCGACATGAGGCTTTGCATATCGATTTTGATCAACAAATGGAGCGAAAGGAAGGACGTTGTCCGCTAAACATTCCGCATTCCGGTTAGCAGTTAAAGCGTCACTTTCAATAAAACAAGGTCTGTATGAGCATGTAATGAAATTACAGTTTACACCATGATACTACCGCCTCGATGAGATATTATTCGAGATATCGAACATTCAGAAGAACGTTCTCTCCATCTTCTCCATATATGCTTGTATTCATTCGGTGAACGCAAATAAAAACGTGATTCGTTTGTGAATAATTCACATCCCCAAGTTTCGTCATTTCATACTCTATGTTCACGGGCAAAATTTGATCATTTAGCATGATTGGCTGCAAGTAAAGCTGGACAAGCAGCTGGTCTTCTTCACATCAATCTTTTTCATGAGATCTAGGACGGACGGTGCGTCCAGACACCCTTGCAATCGTACAAATTAGACTCTAACTCAATATGTCGGAGAGTTGGGGTGGGTTAGTTATATATGGCGCCAGTGACTTAAATACGACTTAAGTCAAAAAGTCATTAAGATGGAAAGTTGACCTCGTTTTGCCTTAAGCTTCTCACACGAAAATTGGGCAATTTAAATTAATATTCACTACTGAATAGATACCGGATGAAATAGAAAGTTTTGCAACAAAAATTCCTTAGGAAAGTTGAATAGAAAAATAAAAAAGCCATGAGAGTGTGAGTTAGATAATGCGATTAATTTATTCAAAAGAAATAAATTATTATAAATTATTCAAAAGAAATAGATCAAAACAATACAAAATATTTAGGCATATCCTGTTATATTGAGCACTAATATATACAGCTAAAGAAGACAAACCAGATAGGTCAGTGAAAATGAAGCTTGGTTTATTTCCATGAACTGGAGAAGGTGGCTTCCGTACAATAACTACAATTATGTAAGGAAAAAAATCATATTAATATTAGACAACCAGAGTACTTCTACCTGGCGTGTTCACGTTAGGCTTCCACTTCTTAGCCCACTAGGACTGGATATTAATTAATTAAACTCTACCTACAATCTGTGAAATAAGCAACTTTCTAACCGTTTTAATGCTCTAAGTTTAGTGCATGTACCCAAGAATGAGATTGTGTCTGAATTGAGAAAATAAAATACTAATTGAAATAAGAAAAATTGAAACTACGTACTTAAAATTGGGAAATCAATTTTAATAGAAATTAGGGAATCAAAATTACTGAGCTATGAGTCGACTATATTGAACGGAAGTTGCACCGCAATTAGAGGAACCCTAATAATAATATCAAAACTAGATCTCCCTTGGTTGGAGAGGGACAAATTCTTCCTATTAGAAAGAAGAACTTCTCCAAAAAAAAACTTGAACTATTCGGAAAATGTTGAGTTTGGCAAAAAAAACCATGCGAAAAATCAACATATTGGAGTTTTCGCATAAAATGAAGCAAGAAATCAGAGAAAAACTCTTTCTCTAACATGATAAGACAATTAAAATTATTTGAAACAGCGAAACTAATAAGAAGAATTAATCAATTTTATATATGTGAATTTCATAGATGGACCAATAAAAAAATGGAAGATAAATTTCCTGGGTAAATCAGAAATAAAAAAATCAAGTCACCTGTACAAGGTGCTGATCCTGGATTTGATGAATCAGTAGTTGACCAAAGCGGGATACTTCTGGCATGCAGCACCATGTAAGATCCTAAGTGGAGTTTAGACACTAACAGACAACTAAGTAAAAATAAGGCAAGTTATAGGCCAACACTCCAGAATAAAGGCTGGACTAAAGCTTTTCCGTCACAACCACGCTATCTGCTTCAGTAAAGGACTTACTAAAGAGTGGCGACGGCGACGTGATCAATTCTAGAAAGAAGCAATCGTCCAAGACTTTGATATACCGAATCGTATTTTAATTAATTGAATAAATAAGAAAACTGCAACCACAGACGGGCAAAAACGAGAAAAGTTGGTCAGAACATGAAAATTAAAACTATGTAAATTCAAAAGAAATTCCGTAATTTATTGAAAAGCAGGCTGTGTTTGTTCTAAAAATATCAATTTGAAGTTGGGAGTTACATTCAAAGTACCTGAGAGCCGTGAGAGTTTGCCTTCGTCTGTGACAACGTTATTACATTGTGATTACCTTGTGACATTTATAATTATTTGTATTGTGTCTAATTTAAATGGTATGTAGTGTTGTTGAGATAATATATCCTGTTCCTGGAGGAAGGTGTCACTCTCTGTAGTATTTACACACGTAGTTAGTAAAATATTTACAATGGTAACTTTTTTTTATTTGAGTTATGCGATATGATAAAATCATTAAGGAAATATTTTTTTCGAGATAAATTTCAGGTATTTCCGAGATGTTCCGGGTTATGAAAATATTCACAAATTGATAGCTAGTATGTACGATATTAGTTAGAAAAAAAAATATTTTCCGTCCGTTATCAAAAGTTAGTTTTTACAAAAAGGCAGACTTTTGTAAAAAACTGTGATAACGTTTTGATCAGATGATAAAAACTTATGTCATTTTAATACTAATATAGTGTAACCACTGACTAGGATTTCGCCAAGTGCTGAAACATACATTGCGTTTTAGCGGAAGCGTTTTAACCGGTCCTGTGTGGCAACATGGTGCTGTCGCTGCGACTTGACCGCATATGTGTAGACTGTTCGACTTAAAATAAGCGACTAAGACGTTCGCTTATTTTTAGCAAATGTAAACCGAACTATTTAAAATGTAAAACAGTTGTACAAATGCTTAAAAGCGGAAAACACTACTATTGTCACATCAGGTGAACTCACGTGTTGTCACGTTAACTCACGTCAGGGGCAAAAATGCGTTGCGTCGTTTTACTTGTTATTTAAATACACTATAATAGAAGCAGACTAAAGGTATGGGCGCGCGCCGGCACATTATTAACACATATCGTGTCAAGACGTGTTATTAATGTGTCCGTACCTTAAAGGTACCTCACGCGTATTACGTCGTATCATCAACCAAACGGTGACGACACATTTTTATTTTTATTGTATGCAGGTGGATGCCGCGGCGCCGAGTACCTACAATGAAATAAGTAAGTTGACCGACCCTTTTGATGTCGAACAAGCCGCCCCCGCCGGTTTTTTTGTCCGTGCTCGTAAATCACAGACCGATGATGCATTATTTTAGGGAATTAATAACTGGTTGGAGCCTACCAGAACTGATACGAAATATTTATTTGAAGCATGACAAACGGAAAACATTTTAGTCCCGGTTAAGCTTCGCATTCTTAGAATCCGTTTATAAATTGGATTCTTTCAGCTAATTAATGAAAACATATTTTTAAATAATATTATTTAAATATATGTTTTCATTAATTAGCCGAACGGATCCGATTTATAAACGAATACAAACGGATTCTAAGAATGAACGGAAAAAGAGAAAAAGTATTGCTTGAATCCTACTGATTATAGAATCATGAATAGTGAAAGTGATTTGCACCCAATATATTATTTGACACAAAATTATATATATAATCCGCTACGTTTAAGTCCAGTCCTGACCGCAGAAAACGGCCACATGCTCCTCCCCTTGAATAAAACGCACGTGACTGATGCATTTTAATATTTGGTTTGTGAAGCGCTGCAGACGTTCGGGACTTAGCATAGAATTTTGAGTAATTTTTGTCAAATCGATATTATTTTGGGATCATTGCAAAGCTAAAGGATCGGCCCACTTCCCTCGTGTAAGCGATTTAGGTCCCTATTTTTAAGGAAAAAAATTGAAAACATATCGATTTATTGCATAGATTACTATCTAAATTTCAAAAATTAAAAAAACAATTTGGAAAAACTATTACACGGCAACCCTAGGAAACAGGGCTATCTTTCCAGTGTTTTTTAAATTTAGGTCGCTAAGTTTATTCGTTTTAGAAATATGTGTTAAGAGCCGAGCACGTAAAATGAGTCTATTTTAGGCGCGCCATGGACTCTTAAAGTGCCTTAACTTTGGGTTGGTGTCGGAAAAAAACAATTAGCGATTAATCTTCTTTTTTTGTCTAAATGATATTCATTAATAAATAATACATATTAAGATTGATGAATATCATTTCAAGACAGAATTAATCATAATCACATTTACCTACACACATTTATCGCCGAATATTAATATTTATTGTATTTTTTTCTTTTCCGAAATATTACAGGATCGTAGAACTTCAATAGAGAAAAAAACCATGTGCTAAATAGAAAAGATCTTTCTGACATACTGCTGGCTTGCGGGTTAGCAAAATTTGAAGATAGATTTAATCATCTTTTAGGTTATATAATAACATTAACCCAATGCTCTGAAGATACGTTCAGTAGTATTCAGCTTTTTCATTTTACTTCGGACTTTAAAGTAAAATTTAAATCTGCACAATACAAAAAGGAAATATTTTTTGCACAAAATAAGAAATGGCTAGACACTGATGTTATGCTTCCCATGTTGAAGAAACTAGCAGTACCAGCACTATTATCATCAGATGGTCGTCCTTCAGTAGACTTCTTACAAAGTAGTGAACGATCAAAATTAAGAAAGATACTATCCAAACTAAGTTCTAATGAACTTATATATGCAACAACAGTAGTTGAGGTAGGTAATTTTTCGACCCCGACTAGAGCTCAAAAATACAGAAAAGCCTTCAAGGCAAAAGCAGACAATTTTTATTTTTTTTTTCGGTAAGGTGGAGGAACCGATTTATTGGCACCCTCCTGGCAACAAGGGGGGGGGGATGGGTAGTGTGGGGGTCCTCCTGAGCATATTCTACCTAGGAGACTACCCACCAAACCTCCACCGCTCTGGACATGGAAATGCATCTCTGCCATGTCCCTTACGCTTACGGGTCTGGCTGGCCTTTTTAAGCGTTGCCTTAAATTCAATGAACCTTAGTGCCGCTTATAGCTGGCTCCTCTTTTCCCTGCTAAGCTGTCTTGAGATTTTGTTGTCATCATTATTGATATTTACAATGTAATCAATGGGTATTTACACTGTACAATCTGGTGGTGACGCTATACTGTTAACCATTTTTCTCAACACATTTAGACTTTATACAACAAGTGTAGCTTAATTTTACATATCTAGTTCTGTTGTTTACGTAAGTGTATCCATCCTGAATTTTCCTTGAGGGATTTTAGGTTCATTCCTCAGTGTAGGTCTCCTTGAACGTCCAGAGCGTGTCCTTTGGCCTTATGTATGTTTTCGTCCGGCTGTGAGCTTTGGGTACGTAATCTAAGAGATGATTGAAATCATTACATTTATGATTTCCTAAGAGATTGAAAAACTTCTCGCTTTTTTTGTGCAAGATCTCACAAATTGAGACCCACTTAGCATCTTCATGAATGTCGCTGTTCCTTACAAACCATGGAGCGCCCACCGCACTCCTGACCAGTACATTATCCAGCGATTTTACCCTCATTAGGCTTGATTTTGCCGCCATCCACCACACTGGGGATCTATATGACAGTTGTGATCTAACAATGGCATTTAGTATTATCAACTTTGTCTTCAAAGCCATGCTACTCTTCCTTCCCACTAAACTCTATAGTTTGAGCCACGCTGTCCTGGCTCTCCCGACTGCGACATTAATGTGTTTCGTCATATTCAATTTTGTGTCCATCGTAAGACCTAAGTATTTTACTTCACTCTTCCAGGGAATCGGCTCTTCTTGGATAGTGATATTTCTATGAAACTGTAACAATATTTTCTGGAATACTATTGCCTGGGTTTTTGATGCGTTTATATTTATTTTGTTATTTATTGCCCACTTCACATACTTATCCATATTGTCCTAAAGGTAGTTTGATATCAAGTTAGGGCTTCTGCACCTGAGCAGAAAGACGGTATCGTCGGCGTGAAGTTCTGTGAATATTCCCTGGTTACTCTTAAAGTCACTTATAAACATCGAGTACAGCAGGGGTCCACAGCAGACAAAGTAGTCCTTTCTGTAGAACGTACTCTATCGGTTTTAGTCAAAGTAAAACTATCTAACTGGACATGTTTAACATTAATATGTAAATGGGGTTGTTTGTGATGGGAGCTCGGGGTTCACTCAGTACAAGCAAAAATTTGAAAACAGTGACGATCCAAATGACAGACTCAAGTGATATAATAAAGTCACTTTTAATTCCTATTGGCCAGCTAAGCGAAGAAACTCAGGAAGCTGTAAATAGGAATATAAAAAGATATAGAATAGGCATTGCTCGCAAATGTTCCCGAAAGCAGACTTTGGAAGACATTTTTAATGGACTTCTTTTATATTCGGATCCAGTCATATCAGCAATTAGAAAACTTCCTAAACGTAGCTCTAAATCTTTCGAGAAAGAGACTTTAAGTTTGTTATTACCTCTAAAAGTAACATCAATTTCTAATTTGAATGCGGACTTGTCAAGCGAAGGTTCTGAAAAGGCTTCTGATTTTCGGTAATTTTTATTTATTTTTCCTTCAGTGAGAATAAATGCAAATATAAATAAAGCTGTGTCTAATAAATTTGTCCCTTAGTTTATTTATAAGTTTTTAATCATTTAGCAGTACAGATGCACGTTCCGCATCATCCTGTTTCATAAATTAATTGTACAATTTTATAGAAAATAGTACACATATCGTCCAATTTGAAATTGAAAAAACTATCTTTTTGAACCTTCGAGAAAACCAAAAGCTACAGAAAAGTGAAAATAATTTTTTTTTTAATAGGGAATTTAAAATACTCTTGACCTATTTAGAAAATGACCCAACCCATACGGATATTTGGTGGACGCTATATAATTTTAAAATCATACAGCAGCCTTAGAAATTAGTCTTCCTTCTTGTTTAAACAATATTCTTCAATTTTCATGAGATTCGTTATCACATTAAGAAGAAGGCACCAGATGGTGATATCTAGCGTGAATGAAATGAAACCGTTCATTCCTCGGCGTAAGCGATTTAGTAGAATTCAAAGCCTTCATTATTTAATACAAATTTTAAAGTATATTAGAATATTAAGAAATTGATTCAATTCACAACAATATTCAGATATTGCACGTCAAATGAAGGAATGAAAGTACCAAGTGGTTCGAATAAATAAGCGAAGAACGAGACTCAACTCATAATAAAAAACAAAGCTTTAAAAATTTAAACAACATAAAATTAATCTTAACATTACTAGGAAAGAGAAAACAAAAGTTGCTTGATTAAAATTTAATGTTTTTAATATTTTGTAGTTCTCTTTAAAATTTTATATTTATTTTTAAAATTAAGATAATGATATATATAAAAAATAAAATGTTAGGAAATTAAAAATTTCATATCTCCCATCAATTTCACATTAAATTCTTCCACAGGATGAAATTTAGGGCAAAATACAACTCTTCTTTTACATTCCACAACACCAAATTCAATAAAACTTTTTTTGCAAAATCAATATCATATAGGTAACAATCATGACAAAGTTGAACAAAATCGATGCTTTTTAAGATTGACCGAACGAAATTATTTTGTTTGTCGGGAGTGCATATAATATGCCACTATTTCTGACAATCTGATAGGATTTTGAGATTTAATGATTAAAATTTATATCCTGAGTTTTTCGTTTTCGACAAATATGAACATTAATTTTAAATCTGAGCATAACATTATTTCTTACTGTAATTTGACGATACACATTATTTTATTACTGTCAGTGCCATGATTTTAATTCAAAGCTGTAGTAAATTAACTATGAAAGTAAAATAATTATTTAAAAAATATATTTGCGTCTTCTAGTTATTTAGGAAGAATATTTTATTTTTTTTTTACTACTAACATGATAAATCACCATTATTTACTCCATTCCTCAAATGAGAAGTAACATTTCTCACCCTAGGTAAATAATAATATTAAAAAAACCTAGGTCAATAATGAAACGGAAACGGAAAATGTCAAAATGTCAAACTTGTTAATTTGACAACTAGTTGTCATTTCGGATTATTTGAGAAATGAGTAGGAAATGATTAATTTCAAAATCTAATCAATTCAAATAATGATAAGGATTGTATCAGTGCTATTAGTAACAAAATTATATACAGTATGACTCACTTTTCATGACTCCCCATAATATTCTTATTAATAATGCGATTTTGTCAAAATTTAGCTGGAGAGAAGGTACTTTGTATAAATGGAGCTGTCAGGAGATTATTAGCGTTTTTTGACGAGTAACCACGGTTAACTACAAGTAATACTGAAGTAAGTGCCAAGCAGGCACCCCACCACAAATTGTACTGTCTGCTTCTGTCTTCGCCAAA